>JAXQQM020085015.1:0-26792 GCA_034641835.2 Pinus albicaulis | reverse complement strand
AGATATTTTCACCAAACCGCTAGGAAAAGTTAGTTTTGAATTTCAATGTCAAAAGTTAGGAATAAAATAATGTAACCCTCAAAATTAAGGGGGAGTGTTAAAGAATTAGTTTAGAAATAGTTCTGCTGTTAGTTTAGAATCAGTTTTCAGTTAGCTTAACTATTCTCCATAACTAACCATTTGCCTGTATATATATTTCTCTTAATAAATGAATTTGCAGTGTGTTTTCTCCAGCGATTCATTCTCTATTGTTTTATGCCTTCTCCATTTGTTATTCTGTCAGTGCTCATAGTTGCACTATGGTACAAGACCCTCATACTCTTATATTAATTAATAAGAAGTATAGCTTGAACAACCTTAGGGCATACATTACATTCAATTACATGAATTGACAACTATTTAATTGCGGTGTTTATATAATTTTTTTGTTGTTGTTGTTGTGATTTACTTCATCAAAGGTTAATAAGTATTACACCATGTTAGCAAACATTTTGCATAGAAATCCTTTACTCACTTATCTTTTTCAACATTTAATTGGTTGATGCATAATTTTTATTTTTATTTTTATTTTTTCTTTGTCTATAATCGATGAAAACATTGGCCAGATTTCGTCAAATCACTTTGCCAATGGCGTAAAAATAAGTGATATAGAAATGGCTAGGAAAATGCTTTTGTAGAAACGTGAGAGCTTTTCTCTATGGAGTTGAGTTTGCCAATGGCGTAAAAAATGCTTACATAGACACGTGACAGCTTTTCTCTATGGAATGAGTTTTCCTTGGCGTGTTACTGAAACAATGCAGTGATTAATTCAGCGTAAAGTATAAATAGAAAGCCACACTTTCATTTCTCAAGGCAAAGCGAAGCGAAACTAATTCATCATTTCTCAAAGCCAAGACAAAGAGAAGCGAATTCTTCATTTTTCACAGCCAACACAAACGAAGCGAATCCTTCATTTTTGAAAGCGAAAGATAATCGAAGCGAAGCGAGGAGAGTAGAGAAGAACAATGGGAAATATAATCCGTTGCAGAGAGTTGGGAAACAGATTTTTTTGCAACTTCTTCTCCTGTCTTTTCGATTCTTCTCCTTCTCATGCCTCCAACTCCACTTCTGACAAACCTTCCACCTCTCATCTTGCTTCCAATTCTGCAGAAGGTGGCTCCACTTCTGATCACCCTTCCGCCTCTCATCATGCTTCCAGTTCTGCAGAAGGCGGCTCCACTTCTGATCACCCTTCCGCCTCTCATCATGCTTCCAGTTCTGCAGAAGGCGGCTCCACTTCTGATCACGCTTCCGCCTCTCATCATGCTTCCAGTTGTGCAGAAGACGGCTCCACTTCTGATCACCCTTCCGCCTCTCATCATGATTCCAGTTGTGCAGAAGGCGGCTCCTCTCCCAGGCTCGTTTCGATGGAGTCGGATCTATTAACAAGATACAGGCAGCAGTTGATGCTTCTTAACTTGACCTAGAAAAGGTCGAAGTAGATATTCTTATCTATTGTATTTGTGTGGTGTTTTAAAATATATGATAAAGATTATTTTCAAAATTTGTAATTGAGTTAAGTATTTTTATGTTCTTTTTTTTTTAGAAAAAAAAACCTTGTATTATATAACCGTTCATAAGTCAAGTTATTACATTCTCATCTGTATATAGTTGAGAAAATCGTGATCCACATCGCCATAGAGATCCCAAAACCTCTTCTAAGAAAGAAAAAGCCTAAATAACCATGACGGGATCACCAATCTGTGGAGGGCATAATTCCACTCCAGTCAAAATTTCCAGACATGATAGACTGTCTTATACAATCATTGAACATCATATGAAAAAAGAACCTGTATCTCATTTGTGTGAAGGCCAGAAGCATCTAAGATTGTTACCTTTATTTGTTCAAATCAACATTATAGACCATCTAAAGACATACCAAGTAGATGTAGGAAAAAAGACGAAACATGTTCGCTTGTGAAGAAAACAAAGTAGGCTCGCTTGAGAGGTGTGCTTGTGGAAAAAACATAGCAGGCTCGCTTGAGTGATATGGTTCAATATCAGGCTCGCTTGATAAAAAACTTAACAGGCTCGCTTGAGAGGGGTGGTTCATATCAGGCTCGCTTGGGTAAGTGTTGTGTATGTGTTCGCTTGGAAAGAAGAAATATATAAGCAACAGACTGTATTAGAAGCAAAAAAATACCTGTATATAAAATATGATATAGATCATAGTTGGATAATATAATAGGTCCGACGCTCTAGGAGGGATGATAAGATTCTATGGCATTGGTATAGAGCTGTTCCAAATTTGTGCCCCATCCCTGAAGTGAACAACCTGCAAAATCCCAAAAACTGCATTGATACCTGCAAAAGCCCTCATGTTGTTTTCTCTATAAATGTGAGAGATAGGAGGATTGCCCAATCTGTGCCATAATCTTTGCATCCTCTTGAGCCAACCCTGTAGTCCCAGAATGTTCATATGTTGACGTCCAGAGATGCAATCAATAATCAATTTAGAATCTCCATAGATATGGACCTCTGTCAAATTTAGGTTGACTGCAGCAAGAAGTCCACCCCATAAGGCCATAATCTCCACTTTGTTGTTGGTCCCTGGACCACCATTCCAATGTAAGTGGATCCTTTCTCTCCGAGACAGCTTAATCCGAGCACCACAACCTGTAATGCCCTCTTTACATGCTCCATCAAAGAAAAATGTAGGGATGGATATCTCATGTGGTCGAATTATGTGGGATCCATCCATCGTCTTAATCTTGGGCGGATCCCGTTCCTCAATCCATCTCATTATGGCTGCGAATATGGTGGGAAGGATAAAAGGAGTACCATAAAAAATAAGCCTATTCCTTGCCAGCCAAACTTCCCAGATGAGAAAAAATGGGAGAGATCTAAACTTGTTATTTAATTTATCCCATTCTCCAACAGCAGAAATGAAGTCATTCGGTGCCTAAGATGGCTCAAGTATATGAACACTGAATAATTTCCATAGCTGAATTACAGAAGAGCAACGAAAGAAAATGTGTTCAGAAGATTCCTCCATTTCGCAGCATATTGCACATCTGCTAGGTCCATTTATGCCTCTTTTGATAATGTTATTCCAGGTAAGAATTTTATCTCGCCATACTAGCCACCCAAAGAGAATGATTTTTGTAGGGATCTTTCGATACCAGAATGGGAAAAAAAACCTAGTAATTTGTCTAAAGTATAACTGAAGATTAATGCTTTAATATATGTCTTTGACAATAAGAAAAACCCCATTTGTTGGCCCATCCCAAGACACCATATCTCCCCCCAAAGCATAACATACCCCAGCCGTCCTTAATGTATCATAGAACTGTTCCCAATCTAGAGCATCCTCAGATTGAAGGCCCATCTGTGCTGCGGTTTTGAAAACTGGTGCTCCAAAATACCACGACTGAATAGTTTGTGATAAGAAGCATATGCCCCTGTGTGCAAGCCTATGAATAAGGTAGGGAGATGGTTTAAAATGCTTGGGGAATCCCTGAATATTGGTGAAGCCCAGCGGAATACGACTCCCATCTCGGAATAACCATGTTAAATGATCAACCACATGTCCTAGAATCTTCTTGAAGCTACCCATATAATTGAATAGGCCGTTGGGAATGAAAATTCATGGCAGAGAAGTTGATGAAGGGTATCACCCTCAAGATACTTACATTTGATAATATCGTTCCAAATACCAGATTTATTAATAGCGCGCCAGAAAGACTTGATCAGCAGAGCTTTATTGAACACCCTCGTGTTCAGGATACCCCATCCATCATGAGATTTGGGGCGGCATAGTGTCTCCAATTTATTGAGATGATATTTGTGTGATTTCCCAGATCCATTCCATAAGAACTAAGCAATTATCCTGTTAATGTTATCAACAATAAGTTCAGGTAAAAAGAACAGATGCCCCCAGAAAACAATTAGTTGTGATAACACTGCTTGTATCATGATGAGCCCGCCTCCCATTTTCAGCCATCTGTGTGTCCATTTATTGATTTTTTCCCTGAATCTGTCCACCAGCCACAGCCAATCCCTATTCTTGCATCCACACAGTTTGATTCTATAGCCGAGATATTGAAAACCTTCCATGGCCCGTTTGCAATTGACCCCAAGGAAATCAGCAATAAAATATATCTCGTCCATATCTCCATATTCATAAAACATAAAAGATTTAGCTTTGTTAATACATAATCCTGTGGCGGAGCCAAATCTAATAAGCATGAAATGAACATAAAACTACTGATTTCTAACAAGAGTTCCAAATAATAACATGTCATCCACAAAAAGAGAGTGGGAGGTAGAGGTGGAATCCGAGAAAGAAAATCCTATTATATAGCCTTTTTGTTCTGCCATGTGCATAATCTTGCTGAAGCCATATATAATCAAAATGAAGATGAGAGGAGACAGAGCGCATCCTTGCCGGAGTCCCCTACCTGCCTCAAAGAAAGATGTTGGAAGACCATTAATAATAACTATGTATGTAACTGTGGTAATGCAGGACATGATCCAACGAATGATCCTAAGAGGTAGACCAATTTTTAACAATACAAGACGTAAATATGACCAGTCCAGAGTGTCATAAGCTTTATAAACGTCTATTTTCATAACCAGAGCTTCTCTTTTCTCAGAGTGCATAGTATGTAAAATCTCTTGTGCAATAGCAATGGCATCATGTATAGATATGCCCTTAAGAAACCCATATTGTTCGAGAGAAATGTGTTCATAAAGAGTCTGCTTTAAGCGATTGGCAATTATCTTGGAGGAGATATTGTATAGAAGATTGCAGAGGGAAATCGGTTGGAACTCCCCAAAAGAGGTAGGATCAGCAGATTTCAGGATGAGAGCAATAAAAGTGGAGTTTAAATTTGATGGCATATGTCTGGTAGTCCTGAACAACTCAACCATCTCGGCAATCTCAGCACCCATTATATCAAAGAAGAACAGAAAAAATTCTGATGTCCATCCATCCGGACCCGGACATTTGTCATGTGAGGAAGATTTGAGAACCCCTTCAACCTCTCCAACTGAAATATTTTCATCTAATAGCTTAAGATCTTCCTCATCATACATTCTGTTAATGTGATCCAAGATCCACTTTTGACAACTATCATCAATACTAAGATCCTTTTGGTAGAAGGACGAGAGAAATGAATTAGGGCCTCTTTCTGTATGTCAAAAGTAGTGAGCGCAAAACTGCCATCCGATCTTTTAATGCACCAAATAACATTCCTATTCCTTCTATCATTTGCACATTTATGAAAAAAATTTGTGTTTAGATCCCCTTCTTTTAACCATGTATTTCTGCTTTTAAGTTTCCAAGAGATTTCTTCAATTTTAAGGATCTCCTTTTTCCGGTCCCCAAATGCTTTCAGGTTACCATAAGTCTCCTCATCTGGAGCCTTTTCTATGAATCCCATATATATATTTCTCAACTTGTCCTTAATATCACAAAGCTCAGCCTTGAGGGCCTGTTTCTTGTTGATCTCCCATTTTTTTGGCCGCCTGCTTCATTTTCTGCATTTTGTAATGAAAGCGATTCCATCCCGACAAACCGCCCAGATCATCCTCATCCTGCCAAGACTCCCTTATAAGTTTCACAAAATCCTGGTCCTTCAACAATGCCCAGTTAAATTTATAGTGTAATCCATGGGAGCGGCCCCCCAATTTCCATGAGAGAAGTATCGGCATATGGTCCGATATATTTGAGACCAGCACCGATGATCTGGGCATACCCAGTGTGTTGATGAGACAATCCTTTACCATGGCTTTATCGAGTATTTTTCTGATATATGCTTCGTCCACCCTTTTATTGGTCCAAGTGGGGATAATTGGATTAGGGCGTATGTCAACCATGTGGGATAAAAGAAACATATCATTCATATAATTGGCCAGACTATCATTCCTTGCCCTGTCACCCCAAATTTCATCAGACTGCAAAGTAGAATTAAAATCACCCATAATAATCAAATTCTGTAAAGATAGGATCCCCGAAAAATGTAGCTTGTTCCAAAAAGGTAATATGTTTTGATATGGTGCATAAAGATTGACAATGTTGAAAATACCTTCAATACCCCGAATATAACCAGCCAAAAGAATCCCACCAAAAAAACTGTAGGCTTTGAACTTTGCCAAATACGAGTTCCAGAGAGCAATCATGCCACCCGAGTGTCCAATAGCATCAATTGCCACTGCGTGCCAAGATTTTTGAATGCCTAATAAAGCATTGATGCCTTTCCCCGGAGACATAAGGTTTCTTAGCATAAGATGATACAAGGATCCTCAGAGGTAAAAAGATTCCGAAGGCAATGTAGTTTGGAGGCATCACCTATCCCCCGTATATTCATTGAAAGAAATTGGATCATTGTGGGGCGTCTGCGGGGTGACTTGCTCTAAGCGCCCGTAGATTGCCACTAATATCATCAGCCGCTGTAATGGGAATGTCTGTAAGATTATCCTGTTCGTCTGAGAAGAGTGAAAATGCTTTAAGTTTGCCTCTTGAATGACTCGATCCATTTTTCTTTCTTTCTGATAGTGACATTGGAGGCATTGGGATGGGTAATGACTCCATCAGGGGAGACAATGGGCTTTTCAAAAACGGTTAGAGTGGCTAATTCAATATTTGGATTACCCAAAAGAAAGTCTATGTCACTGCCCACCGAATTACAGGGGGATTCAGATAGGGCCACAGGCACATCTGGAGAAGACGACGATGACAACGGTGCATATGATGCAACCGAGTTCCTGGTCTCATGTGCACCAAACGGTTCCCCAATAAAATAGTTGGAAGAATTAAACAGAGGAGGGTCCACCGTGGACGCGGGTGTTGGAGATGCACCCATCGGTTTCCCGACAAACTCAGTAGGTACCAGCTCATTGTTGGATCGAGATGGATTATTCTCGTCCTCCCCCCTAAGTAGCAGATTATTAGGCTCAGAGAATAAATTTTCCCGACCCATCATCATCCTAGGCTCCGGGTTATTAGGTTCAGAAAGAGAGAAATCTCGACCCACCCCAACATCAGAAGGAACCAGTTTAGAGTTAAATAAATCCCGACCCACCCCATCATCAACCGGAATCGTCCTATCACTATGTCCATTTGCAGAAACATATGCGTCATCATCAAAGGATAAAGGAAAAGAGTTACCTGAGATAAGTCCACCCAGAGTACCTGGTTCAACATGATTTTTTCGACGCCCATCTGACCTATTTGTCCCGTTACGTCCCTCTTGAATACGAAAAGGACAATTATCCCGAAGTTGGCTGGTCTTGTGGAAAATGAAGCATCTGAATGGTATGCCCCAAAAATCAATTCTTTGGCAATGTCGGCGTTGTCCCCATATCAGATCTACGTCCCCGGGCAGACCACCAGCAAAATTCATCTCGACCAAAATCCATGCAATTCTTTTATCACTGGCACCGACAATGCTCGGGTCAATATATTTAGTACTTCCAATGGAGTTCCCAATGTCTCTAAGAGCTTTGAGAGATCAAAATTCTAATGGAAGACCTGGCATTTTAACCCAAATCACCCGGCTCCTTAGGGCTTCCATGACTGGGTTAAATCCCAGATACCAGGGAACGAGCTGCATGAAACTACGTCCCCGTACCCATGTCCTGTGTATTATCTTGAAGATGTCCTTCTCATCCATGAAATGGATGCTGAACCATCCATTCAAAAGCATACTAATTTTTGGAGAGTATCCAATGATCGGAAACCATAATTGTTTAACCCAGCTGTCCATATTAACTTCATTACCCTCCGGGAACATCCATCTCCCAATTAGCACCCTCTTCTACAAGCTGGAAACCCTTCGACATAAGTCATCATGATCCAAGTTGATTTCCCTAATCTCCAACTTCTGTTTGAAGCAGGTCTTGTTTATTTTGCCTCTTCCGGAATTGTTCTTCTTATGGAATTTCCTATTGTGCCCACCATGTGATTTCACCTTGACAGAAGGGTAGTTTAGGAGGGCCTGTTTAATTATCAAACTGTCCACCTCAGAGTCTCTCCCATAACCCTGCTCTGCTACGATGGTTGCTTTGATGAATGCCTCATGTGCCAAGGTATCCGAATCCAAACTCAAATTCAATTCATTCATTCCAGTACCGAGGATTGCCATGTGATTGTCAGTTGCTTGTGCATCTGACCGACACCACGCATCGTAGCACCGCCAGCACTAAAAGAGAAATCTACAAAAACCGGAAGATGGAAAGGACACAACTATTATATTTGGAATAAATTAGGCAGCGTTCACAATCAATACTAGGAATGTTGTTGTGATAAAAAAGAACGTCATCCAGGTCACCTCATATGAATACTCAAATCCCGAGTATTAATGAAATTATATTCCGGCCCGTTCAGAGCTTCCAAATATATAGATCACCAAAAACACTTATGATATCTGGAAAAGAAATGTATAAATTATTCCAAGCCTCAAGAAGTCAAACCAATCCGATGATCCTTGTCAGATATCACATACAACAACTGAGTCCATCAGAAATTGCAGACGCCGCCAATATGATCCAGCCCCTCTTATGACACTTTCTAATAAAACACCTAGATACATAGAAGGCTCGAGAGAAACTCCCATAAATCTTCCTACCAACCGTAGGACAAATGATTTATATCAGTCCAAATACATCGTCAGAATCCCCTGTTAAATTACTTCTTATACCATTTTAAAACAACTGAAATGCTTTAAATGGCTGCCGCCACCTTTGCGATCCCAATCTAAAATTGAAATTGTCGAGGGAACTATCATTCCACTGTCAAAACACACCAACTCCTTAAAAATCTTTGAAAATATTGTATAGCCATCAATGATTCCGGCAATTGGTCACCGCTAATTAGACGGAAAGATAACTCGCCGGAAAAACCAGTCCCTTGAGTATGCAAGCATCTATATGTGACAATAACAATATCATAGGTAGCCTGGGCATGTCCACCATCTAGAGCAGAGTCGAAACCCAAAATTCTTACAAGGGCGAGATATAATGAGAGAGTCTATCCACTTGCACCACAATCTATACAATTTGTTGTTCCATGTAGGTATCTGATATTCTGATTCAGATGAAGACTCCAGGATTCTAAGGGAGTGATAGCCAGCACTACCTTCGTGTTCTACCATCCGATTTGTATCCAGCATATAGAGCCAATAATAATGTATATGCAAAATATGCAAGAATGATAATTATACACACCTCCAGACTCTCTGCATAGGTCATTGGCATAGCAAAAAGTTTGAGATCTAAATTGTCAAGCCTAAAAACTTTCGGAAGAAATTTAAGACTGAATAATGGGGTCACAAATTTGTTACCCACAACTCGGACCAAGAAGCAACATTCCCCAGCAAACATACAGACCTACATTGATTTATCTAGCAGCATGAAATAACTGGGTGTAAAAGTCATGAAGACGTAATATCTCTTACCCAAACAAAGCATATGCACCTCTTCAGACCCTACCCACAACTAGGACCATGTAGCTACATTCCCCAGAAATATTTAGACCTACATTAATATACCCAGCAGCATTCCAGAACTGCGTCTTTCCTGGTCAGGTATTGGATTATCATAATCAACTGGGTAATTATTCATCAACCATACAGGATTCTATGGGTTCATTAAAGGCAGATCCCAACTTTACTGCATCCGTCGCTATAGCCATAGCAGGTTCTCTGGTCAACCTGCATACTGCAGTCCATGTGATGCCCAAAACCCCATCTCAAAGAGTTGAGAAACATTCCGCGGAGGCTCGTATTTTAGTTTATTTCTTTTATATAGTTTTGTTAATTAAAAAGGTGTGTTGCGCCACATATATGAATAGAGCCCGAAAGGCTTAATGTAAGTGTGAGTGTAAAGCACAGCAATGCGAAAAGTGAAAGAAATACACAACAGTGTGTTAAAAATTGTGTAGCAGAGTTTTTGAAAAAGAACAGAGTGTATTTTCTGTAACTGAGACAGAGAGTTAATTTCAAGCACTGCGTTGTTGTAGCAGTCCACATTTGTAATCCATCAAGAGAGGAAGTTTTTATTGTAACAATTTTTTTTTAAGTTAATGAAATAGACGTTTTCAAGTGTGCAAACTCTGTCTACCAACAAGCAATTTTTGTTTTAATTTCTCTATGTTAGAAGGAGGATTATTCTCTCTGTTTTGTTCTGGAATTCTCAGAAATTCCAACATGGTATCAGAGCTAGTCCAGGCTCTTTGAAGGTGTCAAAGAAGCTAAAGGAAGGATTTTTTTTTGTTGCGGCAGCTTCTCCAGCAGAGTGAAGGCTCAATAAAAAATAATCCAAGGTATTCTCAAAACAGAGTTTTGTGTTACTGTTTGAAGATAGTCAGTTTATTTTATAAATTCACAGTCAAGTGATTGAAGCATAGTTCAGAGTGCAAGCATGGTAGGAGCCAGCACAAGCATGAGTATTGGTAATTCTCAGCTCCCACAGTTCAATGGGAAAAACTATGATTATTGGGCGATCACTATGAGAGCCTTGTTTGCTTCTCAAGACTTATGGGAACTTGTTGAGGATGGTTTTGAAGAGTGAGTAGATGAAAATGAGTTTAATGCCTTAACACAGGCAGAGAAGGACTTGTTGAAGAGCAATAAGAAGAAGGACTCTAAAGCCCTCTTCTATTTGTATCAAGCAGTACATGAGAGTGTGTTTCCAAGGATAGCAACAGCTAAGAGATCCAAGGAAGCATGGGAAACTCTCAAGACAGCCTATCAAGGCATGGAGAAAGTGAAGACAACAAAACTAAAATTGCTGAGGAGAGATTTTGAGACTCTCTGCATGAAGGAGTCTAATAACATAGACTCATTCTTCACACATGTGATTGGAATGGTCACACAGATAAGGTCTCATGGAGAGACACTTGAAGAAATAAGGATTGTGGAGAAAATTTTGAGGAGCTTACCCTCAAGGTTTGATGTTATAGTCACCACCATAGAAGAGACAAAGAATTTCTCAAACTTTTCAGTTGATGAGCTTCATGCATCACTGATGACACATGAACAGAGATTGGGTAGAAATGAAAACTCATCTTTGGAGCATGCCTTCAAGACCCAAACGTCCTTTGGAAGAGGAAGAGGTCAAGGCAGAGGAAACAAGAGAGGAAGAGGCAGAAGCCCAAACAGAGGAGGAATAAACAGTCCAGCAAATGCTCAAGGAAGGGGCAGCAATCAAAATCAGAAACAAGGCCAAAGTAGCAGCCAACAAAGTGGACAACAACACGCTCATGGACAAAGGTATGACAAATCCAATGTCCAGTGTCATTATTGTAAAAAATATGGGCATTTTTCAAATGAATGTAGGAAGAAGCAGAATGATATGGGTAATAGACCCAATGCAAATTTCACTATAGAAAATATCAGCCAAGATAAATTGTTTTTAGCATGTAATATGGCTGAGTAAAAGAGTGAATATTTATGGTTTCTAGATTCAGGTTGTAGCAACCATATGACAGGAAACATTGGTATGTTTTCTATGTTAGATTAAAATGTGAAGTCTCAAGTCACATTGGGAATAGACAGTAAGATCTCTGTCACAGGAAAAGGCATAGTAAATGTCTTGACAAAGAAGGGAGAAAAGAAGAGCATATCTGATGTATATTATGTACGAGGTATGAAATGTAATTTGTTAAGCATTGGGCAGCTCATTCAAAAGGGCTACAATGTTTTCTTTGAAGATGATGTATGCACCATCATGGATAAACCTCCAAGCAAACAATGTATTGCTGAAATAAGGATGACGAGCAGAATGTTCCCTCTCAGGATGAGGGCAAATTTGAAGAATGGAGAAGAAATGGCAGTAGTGACACAAGAGGCTTTTCAAAGAGAAGAAAAATATGAGAATTGGTTATGGCACTTGAGATTTGGACATCTCAACTTTGGAGGTCTTAATTTGCTACATAGGAAAGGAATGGTAAGAGGATTTCCATTGATTGAGAAACCGGACAGCCTATGTGAAGGTTGTATCTTGGGTAAACAACACAGAGAAAGTTTTCCATTCGGAAAAAGCATAAGGGCAAAGGCACCCTTAGAAATTGTCCACTCAGATTTATGTGGACCAATGTAAACACCATCACTTGCAAGCAGCCACTATATGTTAACTTTTATTGATGATTTTACAAGAAAAACTTGGGTTTATTTTTTGAAAAATAAAAATGAAGTGTTTGAAAAATTCTGCAATTTTAAAGCACTTGTGGAGAACCAAAGTGGGCAGCATATCAAAGTCCTTAGGACCGATAGAGGAGGTGAGTACATCTCTAAATAATTTCTGCATTTTTGCAGTGAAAATGGCATACACAAGCAATTTACAGCAAGGTACACTCTGCAGCAAAATGGAGTTGCCGAAAGGAAAAATAGGACAATCATGGATATGGTAAGGAGTATGCTAAAGGAAAAACATTTTCCAAATGATTATTGGGTTGAAGCTGTACATTGTGCAACATATGTACTAAATATATGCCCAACAAAAGCAGTAATGAATAGAGTTCCGGAAGAAGCATGGAGTGGGATAAAACAAGGAGTCACCCACATGAAATTTTTTCGTTGTGTAGCTTATGCACACATTCCAGATCAGCTAAGGAAGAAGTTGGAAAACAAGGGGGAGAAATGTATTTTTATTGGATACAGTGAGGAATCCAAAGCTTATAGGTTGTATAACCCATCCACCAAGAAATTTATTGTGAGCAGAGATGTTCAGTTCATTGAGGAAGAAGCTTGGGATGGAAGTATTGAGAAAACAGTGAATGTTAAAAACTATTTGTCTCATGATGAAAATGAGGATGATATGGCTGAAATACGTCCCTCAATAACAGCACCAACACAAGGGCAGCAAGGGACACCCTTGAGAAGAAATGAGAGTGCTTCACTAAGCACACCACAAGGAGGAGATTCGAGTGCTTCTTCAAGCACTTATACACCAAATGAAAGAGGAACAAAGTTCAGAAATTTAAATGAAATTTATGAGCAAGAGGCAGCAAATGAATGTATGAACTCTTTATTTGCTTTGTGTTGTCATGTTGATGATCCTATTCATTTTTAAGAAGCTATTAAAGATAGGAAATGGATAGAAGCTATGGATGAAGAAATTAATGCCATAGAAAGAAATAAAACATGGGATTTGGTTGAACTCCCAAAAGGTAAGGAAGTCATTGGAGTTAAATGGATCTACAAGACCAAAAGTAATGCTGAAGGTAAGATTGAAAGACACAAGGCCATACTTGTTGTTAAAGGGTATAAGCAGCAACATGGGAGATACTATGAGGAAAATTTCGAACCAGTTGCAAGAATGGAAACCGTGAGAGCAGTGTTGTTTATTGCAGCACAAAACAAGTGGAAAGTTTACCAAATGGATGTGAAATCAGCATTCCTAAACGGAGTGTTAATGGAAGATGTTTATATTGAACAACTTCTAGGATATGAGAAGAAAGGCCAAGAGCACAAAGTGTGCAGATTGAAGAAAGCTCTTTATGGGCTGAAACAAGCACCAAGAGCATGGTACAGTAGGATAGATTCCTATCTACTGGAAAATGGATTGGAAAAATGTGAGGAAGAACCCACCTTATACATCAAGGAGAAAGATGGTAAGATGCTGATTATTGTTTTATATGTTGATGATGTGATCTTTACAGGTAATGATGATTACCTTATTGAAAATTTTAAAACAGTCATGAAAGATGAATTTGAAATGACTGACATGGGATTATTGAGATACTTCTTAGGAATAGAAGTAGAGAAAAATGAAAATGGGATTTTTATCTCACAAGCAAAATATGTTAATGAAGTTTTGGAGAGATTTAACATGCAGGATTGCAAGGCAACAATTACTCCCATAGTGATGGGATTAAAACTCAGCAAAGATGATAGCGGGGTCATCCACAGTCCCGTTTTGCTCAACTTTTTAACAAAGCTGTGTGTACAATTGCATTCAAAATTTCATGCCCAATTATCTTCCCAATCCGGGCAATCTCACACTTCCCTTATTCTACGCTGGAAAATTTAAACAAATAAGTCTGGGTTATTTTAATATCTCAATTCAGAGAATTGAGATATTAATTCAACATTCCTCTATAGCTATAACCCGACAGTCCATTATGTATACATATGCGCCCCCGGATATATATATATATATATATATATATATATATATATATATATATATATATATATATATATATATATATATATATATATATATATATATATATATATATATATATATATATATGTCGAGATTTAAAATGTTAGACGAATCGCTCGCATAAATCACAACTTCACCATTAGACTTAAGAATAACTCACTTATTATTCGTATGTGTATAGTGCTCGGGCCCACTCATTTATTCATTGACAACAACGCAACATACCTTTGTTAAATCCATGCACCCATCCAACGGTTGTTATCACATCGCCTCGCTTCATTTGATCCGACAGTTATTGCTTGGCCAAGATGCACGAACAATAACACGCGATGGCGCGCAGTGGAAGCGGTTTTCCCAACTTGCTCAGGGACACGCATCACCCTTTCTGTGGAATCGCTCCCATTTCCTAAATACCGCTTGCCCGAAGAAAGCAGTGCGATCAAAACCAGAACCTGCCTTTGCTGTTCACTCCAACCGTCGTTACTGTTCACTTCGGTCATGGTTCCACTTCCCTACTCCAGGTTCCACTCAGCTTTCACTCAAGGTTCCGTCAAGCACAGTTCCATTAGCAGGCTCCCCCACACGACTGCAAAGTTTCTCTTCCTCGCCATCGAGCCCTTCTCACTGCAATTGTTTCGATAACCGAGACTACAATTCTCACACAGAGGTTATCATGCGTTCTTATGTACACTCAGTTACAGGGCCTCGCCCATACAGAATTCTCACTACAGAACTCGTATATCCTCCACACAGATCACATACAATCCAGCGATTTCAAAGGGACTGAAACTCTCATGCATATAGCGAACACATGAATTCTTCTATCTCAGAATCGATCCTTACAGTGATCGATTCACCTCACCTCACAAGCCAATTCCTTCAACTATATACAGAGCGCAATTAACCTCAATTTGCAGAGTACATAATTACACATTATCATACACCCTCCTTTCTGAATACACAGGCAGAATCTTAGCTCGATTTACGGAGTCTTGCTCCTACCAGAAATTAAGGCAATTTCACGCAGGAATTTCACCAATAAATGCACAACTACACTGAGACAATTTCCCCATATGATTCAACCAAGAAGACATAAAATCACACATGGAACTTATAAACAATTCTCCAAAATAGATATATATACATACAGGCGATAAATCTCAAAAGCAAATTCTTACAATGTCATGACAGGCCAGATATTCAGTTCAGTGGCCATTATCCTCCTACTCTGTTGCTGAGGAAGTTCTCTACCTCTAACTCTCTCTCCCCTATCTAAACTCTTCAGGATTACATTTATACCACAAGGATGACCTGAATCGATTCAGGTCTCCAAACAGTTCAACAACTCTTAGTATTCCCAATTCCTAAAATCAGGCTCAATAACTGAACTAATCCTAGACTGACTCTTCATATTCCTACCAATTTCTCATGTTCTCAAAATGACTTGAGAATGATTACAATTCCCTACCAAATTTATTTAATATTTACAAGAAATTTAAAGAACATGGGACCCCCTATGTCTACTTATGTACAAGGTAACTTTTGAGCCTAATGCCCCTGCATCAGACTCCCAAGCTTCAAATTATTCATGATATCCTGATCATGTGCTCTTTGTCTCTGTCTCCAGGATCCCATACTTGGTTTTGCTGTTTCCCATCAGCTTCATCATCCTTCAACTGATCTTCTCCAGACTTCCATACTTTTTTCTATAAGTCACCTCCAGCTATACTTTCACTATCTACTTTTGTCCTTCCTGTACAAAGATCCTTTTGTTTCCTTGCTGCTGTCTGCTGCTTCGGAGACACCCTTACCATCAGTCTTCTGATGTATTCAATCTCCATGTCCAGCTTATCCTCTAGCTGGAAATCATCTTGCCCTCTGCTGCTGCTTCCAATCTCTGTCGCTGCCAATATTGCTGCTCTTGCAGTCTCACATGCTATTAACATGTTTACTACTCCTGCAGATGTTATCCCCCATGTTGCGTTTGTTTCCACCATGGGTGTTGCTGCCTCCCCTTCCTGTCCCTCTGCAACACTTTTCTTTTGTTCATCATCTGCAAATTCATTCTCAGAAAACAATCCACTATTTAAATTCCTACTAGCGGTGACATACTCCTCCAGTATACTAGTAAACATAATTTGATTCTGCAAGCTAGTATCTACTCCTCTCTTCTTCACAGCTTCAGGCATCCTTGCTCCAGGGTCTGCAATCCCTTTCTCTTCTTAAAATGCTCCCAACAAACAACTCAGCCAATTCTCCTGTGTTTGTTTTACATCATCAACATGCTGGAAGTTAGCTCCAACATCTCTTCCTTCCTCTTGGGAAATCTTCAACAACTGCCTCTCATCCTCTTGATGGATTCTGGAAATCCAATCAAGTTCTCGTAGCTTTTCTTTCTCATATTCTGTCAGCATGGAATGCTGATTCCTCCTCACTTCAGCAGCTTTTAAAATCTACTCTCCAGTTTTCTCTTGTCCCATCAGTCTAGCCAATTCTTCTCTGTCAGTGACAATTCCCTGCATATGAGACATGGTTGTCTCATCCTCCTTCAGCAACAATTTTTCTTTTCTCAAGACAATTTCAAAAGATGAATTGTCTTTTGCATCACTTGTACACATAAACAAACTGTCAGTGTTAAAACCATGAGACCCAATGGTCTCAATTGATGACCTAGTCACCAATTCTTCTCCCGGAAATTCTAAGTCTTGTTCAAGGCCCAGAAATTCTCCATCATCTTTCTCTTCAGCTGTCAGAGTCATCTCCACTGCTCCAATCACCATGTCCAAATGATGATCCCTCACTATGTTTCCAGCCAACACAATTTCCTTCTTATTCACCTCTCTGACAACTTTCAACTGTTTTTCTTCCTCTTTCTCTGTATTGTTAACACATGAATCATCAACAGTAAAGTTCCAGTGCTTCAATGTCTCCTTTTCCTCTGACAACACATCAGTATGTTGTGCAGAACTCCTTTCCGAATCTTCTGTCAGCACCCCGACATGCTGATCTGCATCCTTCATGGGACTGTCAGCTAGTCTTACTTTTCTTCCATCATCTGCTCCATGAAATCCATCCATGAAGATATTCCTGCCTTGCTTTCCCAGCAACTCATCTAGTGCATAGGTCCTCTGCTCCTCCAATTCTCTTCTCTGAGAATCCAACCTCCTATATAACTCAACAACTTCCATAGGAGTATATTTCGGGAACCTTACACAACCTTTTATGCCTCTGCTTATTCTTGACCAATCCTTTATTGGCCCTTCTCTCTTAGCTTCAACATTCTGCTGGATATCTTCATTTGACCCTTCTGTCTTCATCTCAGCATTGATCTGAACAGATTTCAGATTCAATGTCTTCTTCTCACCAACAAACTCTGAAGCTTGTTCATCTTCCAGTGGTGTACCTGCAACCACACACAACTTTTTAGTGTTCAAATCGCAAGACTTTTCAGTCTTGGTTGCTCCCTCAAGCACTTCTTCTTGAACAGGTCTGCACATGGAATCTTCAATTTCTCTCTTTACTTCAAGAACTCTGGGTTCTTCTTCCTCTGTGGAGTCTGTCATCACTTCACATTTGTCCGACTCAAGAACACAAGCCCTCACATCATCTGGACTTGTCCAATAACTCAAGAATTCCTCAATGATTTCCTCCTCAGCAAGACAAGATTCTTGTTGCCTCAAGTCTTCACTATGTCTCACAAGATCTCCTGCAGGTCTCCACTCTTCATCTGTGCTCTGTTCTGCTTCACAAGCAGAAATTTATTCTTTCAACTCAGCTGCTCTGAGTTCTTCTCTCAACAAGGCAATCTTCTTCTGCCTCAACCTCAACTGCAATGGTTTCCATTTCACATTCTTCCTCATGAGCCAACCAAGTCTCTGACTTTCTTCTATCCTCAGTTTCAATCTGTTGAACTCTTCCCTGATCCCATCAAGTTCCTTCCAATACTCTTCATCTGTGAGCCTCTTCCTTATGCCATTTTCTTTGCCATCTTCACTCACTCTTTTGTTGTGGCCTCTCTCAGAACCTCTGCAACCTCTGCAGTCTCTGCTATGGCTCTCAGTAGCCATTTTCTTCTCTAGGAGTTCTTCACTCACAAGCTGCACTAAGCCTCTGCAACATCAAGCTCTCTTGCTGCAACTCACCTCACCAATCCTTCCCTCTGGATCCGGATTTTGGCAAGTACTGGTCCCCTCTCTGTAGGAACCTTCTAAGCACTCTCTTCTGTTCTCTAGGCTTCACTCAGCAACTTTTCTCAAGAACACCTCTTTTCTTCTGTCATCCAACCTCAGTTGGGAATCGTCCATGTTCTGCCACACTCTTTCTACACTCAGAATCCCTTGTTGGACTCTTCTATCACTGCTCTCAAATATTGTGATCTACGTCTGTTGAGATGTCTTCAATTGTCTGCACTCTGACTTCTTAAAACAATCCTTCAACCAGAGTTAAACACTGCTCATCTTATCTTAAGAACACTACAATTTTCCTCTTTGTCTAGCCTCTAGCTGAATATCAGGCTCACTGCCTTCACTATCAAGCTCTGTCTTAAATTTTCACCAACCATAATTCTACAATTCCAATTCAAGTTAATTACCTGCAAGATCATGATCCTATTCTCCACTCATCCTGCAAATCCTGTTCACTATGATTCTATGTACCCTTGTTGCCTGATCTTCCTTCTTCAAATCTGTAGTCTTCAAAACTCTTGTCCGCCAATTGGACTCTGCAATTCTGCAATCACCTTCACTGTATCTCTGTAGGCTGCAATCTCATCAGTTTCCACAAGTCTGGTTTCCTTGCATTCACCAAACTTAGACTTTTCAAAAAGAGCTACTCCTGAAGCTCTGATACCACTTGATAGCGGGGTCATCCACAGTCCCGTTTTGCTTAAATTTTTAACAAATTTGTGTGTACAATTGCATTCAAAATTTCATGCCCAATTATCTTCCCAATCCGGGCAATCTCACACTTCCCTTATTCTACGCTGGAAAATTTAAACAAATAAGTTTGGGTTATTTTAATATCTCAATTTAGAGAATTGAGATATTAATTCAACATTCCTCTATAGCTATAACCCGACAATTCATTATGTATACATATGCGCCCCCATATATATATATATATATATATATTTAAATGGGCAACCGATCGCTCGCATAAATCACAACTTCACCATTAGACTTAAGAACAACTCGCTTATTATTCATATGTGTACAGTGCTTGGGCCCACTCATTTATTCGTTAACAACAACGCAACATACCTTTGTTAAATCCATGCGCCCATCTAATGGTTGTTATCACATCGCCTCGCTTCATTTGATCCGACAGTTATCACTTGGCCAAGATGCACGAACAATAACGCGTGATGGCGTGCAGTGGAAGCGGTTTTCCCAACTTGCTCAGGGACACGCGTCACCCTTTCTGTGGAGTCGCTCCCATTTCCTAAATACCGCTTGCCCGACGAAAGCAGTGCGATCAAAACCAGAACCCGCCTTTGCTGTTCACTCCAACCGTCATTACTGTTCACTTCGGTCACGGTTCCGCTTCCCTACTCCAGGTTCCACTCAGCTTTCGCTCAAGGTTCCGTCAAGCACAATTCCATTAGCAGGCTCCCCCACACGACTGCAAAGTCTCTCTTCCTTGCCATCGAGCCCTTCTCGCTACAATTACTTCGATAATCGAGACTACAATTATCACACAGAGGTTATCGTGTGTTCTTATGTACACTCAGTTACAGGGCCTCGCCCATACAGAATTCTCGCTACAGAACTCGTATATCCTCCACACAGATCACATACAATCCAGTGATTTTAAAGGGACTGAAACTCTCATGCATATAATGAACGCAAGAATTCTTCTATCTCAGAATCGATCCTTACAGTGATCGATTCACCTCACCTCACAAGCCAATTCCTCCAACTATATACAGAGCGCAATTAACCTCAATTTGCAGAGTACATAATTACACATTATCATACACCCTCCTTTCTGAATACACAGGTAGACTCTTAGCTTGATTTACGGAGTCTTGCTCCTACCAGAAATTAAGGCAATTTCACACAGGAATTTCACCAATAAATGCACAACTACACTGAGACAATTTCCCCATATGATTCGACCAAGAAGACATAAAATCACACATGGAACTTATAAACAATTCTCCAAAATAGATATATATACATATAGGCGATAAATCTCAAAATCAAATTCTTACAATGTCATGACAGGTCAGATATTCAGTTCAGTGGCCATTATCCTCCTACTCTGTTGCTGAGGAATTTCTCTACCTCTTACTCTCTCTCCCCTATCTAAACTCTTCAGGATTACATTTATACCACAAGGATGAACTGAATTGATTCAGGTCTCCAAACAGTTCAACAAATCTTAGTATTCCCAATTCCTAAAATCAGACTCAATAACTGAACTAATCCTAGACTGACTCTTCGTATTCCTACGAATTTCTCATGTTCTCAAAATGACTAGAGAATGATTACAATTCCCTACCAAATTTATTTAATATTTACAAGAAATTTAAAGAACATGGGACCCCTATGTCTACTTATGTACAAAGTAACTTTTGAGCCTAATGCCCCTGCATCAAAAGAGGATAGCAACAAGGATTTTGATCCTAGCTTGTACAAGAGCATAGTTCGCAGCCTCATGTATTTGACTGCAACTATGCCGGATATTATGCATGTTGTTAGATTAATTTCCAGATTCATGGAGAGGCCAAAAGAAGCACATTGGCATGCAGCAAAAAGAATTTTGAGGTATGTTAAAGGAACTAAGAGGTATGGAATTTTATATACTACTTCAGAAAATTTAGAATTAATTGGATACACTGACAGTGATTGGGCTAGAAGTGTAGATGACCGGAAAAGTACTTATGGTTATGTTTTTCACATGGGTTCAGGAGCCATTTCATGGGCTTCTAAGAAACAGCCTATTGTAGCATTGTCTACAGCAGAGGCAGAGTATGTGGCAGCTACAATAGCAGCGTGTCAAGCAGTGTGGATAAGGAGAATGTTAAGGAGTTTATGTCAAGAACAGGTAAAAGTCACAGTGATTTATTGTGACAATAGCTCAGCCATAGCATTGTCTAAAAATTCTGTGTTTCAGAAAAGGACAAAGCGCATAGATGCTAAGTTTCACTACATCAGGGAGCTAGTGAATAATGGAGAAATAATTTTAAAACACTGCAGAACTCAGGAGCAGTTTGCAGACATTCTGACCAAGCCATTGGGGCAGAAGAGCTTTGAATATTTGAGAAAAGGCATGGGTATGACTGATAACCCAACAGTTGAACTTAAGGGGGAGTGTTGAAGTGTTAACTTCAACTGCTCTGCCCACTGTAGCCACTTTCCAAAATTGTTTTGAAAAACCCCGTACTCAGCCGCTTGCTATTTAGCATTTAAAGGATTCTGTAACAGAGCCACTTTCCATTTTGGTTGAACAATCGCTTTGAAAACCTTGCAGTCCATGTACAAAAGAAAACAGAGCATTTTTTATTTTTCTGTGTATGTGGGAATTTTTTTTTGTTTGAAGATTGGCGGTCCCACAGACCACGTCACAGCAACACGTGGAGGTAGCTCATTGGATCGCATAGTTTTGGAGCCGGGTCGCAAAGCCAAAATCCGGACCCGAAGTTTCAATTAGCTGAAATGCATAAAGGTTTCGATTTTTTTTTGGGCCTGTCCACAAACTCATTTTTCGGACCCAAAAAAATATAAACGCCAATCCATAAAATTTTTCGCATCACGTTTTTGCCTTACGTCATTGTCAAGTTTTGTAACGCAAAAACGTTGCAATCGGGTTTAAAGTTTTGATGTCCGGGCGTATTGGTTTATTTAAACTATGGTTCAAGTTCTATTGTTTTAATGTTTTTACATTGCGCGATAAAGGTTTTAAACCTTTGGAGTGTTATGTTTTAACATATATTATGTTGCGCCATTTGTAATGTGAGCTCGGTGGGCCACTCGTATTTTAGTTTATTTCTTTTATATAGTTTTGTTAATTAAAAAGGTGTGCTGCGCCACATATATGAATAGAGCCCGAAAGGATTAATGTAAGTGTGAGTGTAATGCACAGCAGTGCGAAAAGTGAAAGAAATACAAAACAGTGTGTTAAAAACTGTGTAGTAGAGTTTTTGAAAAAGAACAGAGTGTATTTTTTGTAACTGAGACAGAGAGTTAATTTCAAGCACCGTGTTGTTGTAGTAGTCCACATTTTTAATCCCTCAACAGAGGAAGTTTTTATTGTAACAGTTTTTTTTTAAAGTTAATGAAATAGAAGTTTTCAAGTGTGCAAACTCTGTCTACCAGCAAGCAATTTTTGTTTTAATTTCTCTGTGTTAGAAGGAGAGTATTATTCTCTCTGTTTTGTTCTGGAATTCTCAGAAATTCCAACAATTTTGTCGAATTTCAAAAATATATACTTATTTCGTTTCTTAATTTTATTAATATTTTTTTGTTTTTCAAATTTTTTTATATGTTAATGTTTTTAATGAATTAATTTTGATGATGAACTACACTTAATAGTTCAAAACTCGTGGATTCTATGATTTATGATGTAATTTTACAGAAAAATTTATTTGAAAATGTTTTAATATTTCTTAAAACAATTGGACTAGAAAATTTATTGAAACAAATTAATTGGGAAAAAAGAAAGAAGCACTATAGGTTATTTTGCACGGGCTTGGTGATATGGGAAAGACTACTTTTGCCTGCTTCATTTCACATAGAAGGATGGAAATATCCAAGGATAGAAATATATCTAAAGGTTGAGGATATATCCAAAGGTTGAGGAAGTGATGATTGACCCTATGTGATTCATTTCACTAGTATTAATGTCACTTCTTCACCCCTGTGAGCATCACTCGATGCAATGAGTGTTAAGTGGACTATTCAAAATCATGAGAAATTAGTCAGTTACGATTACCTCTCATGGAAATGGTCATAAATGAATCACTTACTTCAGTTGAATCCCAAAAATGATATCTAATATAATGCATTGTGGAAACCCCTCATATTTGAATAATTATAATATCAACCATATAATATATGTTTATTAGTGTATATCAACCATATTTACTAATATAATTGTGCGTGTGATTGATGTATACAATAAAAATTTAACTATATTTATTTATTAAAGTTGTTCTAATAAAAACAACCTTAATTATTAAGTTTTTATTATTATTTAAGTCAAAAATAATAATATTTTACATAAATCGAAAGAATCCTTTTTCAAAAATCTCGAAGTTATTGGGAATGGAACGTTTTCAAAATGATAACAAGTTAGAAATTAATTAACGAAAACACTTGTTGATCACTTTGCCAATGACATGAAAAATACTTAGATATAAACGTGAGAGCTTTTCTAACTTTAATGACCAAGATCAACTAAATTCTAATATATAATGATTATGCCAAACGTTGGTTTAGAAAAGGTCAAAAGCCTATTAAACAAACTTGAGCAATTGTTTACACACTACTCTTTCCTTTTAATTTTGGTTTTCCTTCAAGCTTACATACGCTGGATGCATTACATTCTAACTTTGAATTGGTCAAACAACAATTGTGATGAATCATTACGATAAAGAAATTCTAACATATAATATGTCATGGCAAAAGATGGTTAGGTATAAGATCTAGCAATTGAAAGAAATCGTGGAATATTTTTTTGGGGGTGGGGGTTAAAGGATGGATAAGAATGTGGCTAAAAAGAATAATAATATAATTTATTTATTGAGGAATATTTGATATAAAAAGATAAATAATTTCAACTTATAGTTGTAGTTTAAAAAATTCACAGAATAATTTAGAAATTCTGGTAAGATTATGAAAAATTTCAGTAATTTTTTTTTAAAATATGGGTTACAACCGTTAATCTTCAGTATTTTTGGTGCCCTAAGGGTTTTCATGGTGCTAAATCCATTTCCATCATAAAAAATGCAATTCAAACACTCCAATTACCTAATTTTTTGAATTTTTTTTACCGGATTCCGACAAAAAAATGTCGTCCGAGTTATTTTGTTGCGTCGGTAGACAACTCCCAAGTTATATAACACATAAAATATATAAAATAACAAATAATATAGATAGATGATATGTCGGTACAATGGCATGTGACAGTATACATATATTTGACTAGTCACAGATACACATGAGATATATGCTAATTGGTTTGTGTGTGATTTAGTCCCTATTAGGTATTTTGTTCAAATCTCATGGCAAGCGGTTGAGGGTGGGAGCCAATTATGGGGATTACAGTATCCCAAATGGTGTCTAGGCTCGACTAAGTCTCGCACAATATTGGTGATAGCATTTTTCTATTAGGTAGGTCATTCTTCCATCCAACATTAGGCAAACCATGACCTAAGCATAACCTAGTTTGAAAAAAATGTTCATTACAGGCAACATTATACTGATTTCGGTTTAAGAGACGTAGTTTCGTTTGATTTTTTTTTTGGTTAGTAGAATCCTTCTAGGTGATGGTCATGGGTCTAGTAGGTGATAATTTATTTTTTCATTACATGTTCTTATCCATAACTTTGCACTCTTCATATGGAATCAAGGGTAATGATTAACTATGAAATATCTTGAAAGAATAAACATTGAGCTTGACATGGGTCCAAGCTTCTTCCAAAAGGAAAGGAAGGCACTCTTCAGTCAGGGAATGTGAAATATAATTTCTTCTTATTTCAACTATTGGAAAAATAGTGGCATTACTACAACTCATTAGAACTAGTTTTCGTCTCAGACACTAAATAAAAATAGTTGTGAATTAGTGACAAAAGAGCTAGTTTAAGAAGGCTTAACGTACACTAAAGAGTCTAAATAGAGCAGTTAAATTGTCGAAATTGATTGAGAGAATCAGAACTAGAGATATTGAAAAAAAAATGAGAAAGATAATTTCAAGTCATATTCAATACTAACCTATGAAGCATGTGATTCTAAATGTAATTTTTACAATTCATTGCATTAACTCAAAAAAAAGGGGTTTTTTTCTTATATCGAATCATGTGATTGTCAATATCTTTTAGTTTTCAACTCTCATTATTAATGACTATTAAGTTGGAAACCATTTTTCTTACAAATTCTCTACCAATAAACCCCTTGTTAATGATTCCATTGATAACCTTATATTGATCATTTACCTAGTTAGCAAACATCTTGCATAGAAGTCCTTTACTCACTTATCTTTTTCGACATTTAGTTTGTTGATGCATAAATATTTTATATTTTCTTTGTCTATACTTATATCTATACCACTATCTTTTTCTCTCTCTTTTTTTTTTCACTTTGTTAGCTCTCTGTAATTTCCTTTAGGTTTAGAAATGATTACAAAGGTAACCAAAAACCACATTTAAGCTATAATCTAGCCCTTCTAGCCTTGGAGAGGGCTCTCTCACCTAGGTTGCTTAGCTAAGATGATATTATGCTAGTTATAGTGCTCAATAAGGTATGATTTTCAAAGGTTTGTTGGTAATAAAAGAGACAGATCCATATGGCATGGAGTCATGTCAAATTTATTATTTGTCCAATGATAAGATGAATAGAGAAAGGGTTTTTCCATAGTGGCAACATAGACAGTATTGGTGATGGAATTAATTCACTATGGGAGGGTGAGTGTGAGAAAAAATGAAAACAACACAAAGAGTATCAAACTGTATATAAATTTCGAATGTTGTTTCAAGAAGAAAACATAGATCACTTGGTAAAACTAAGTCATAGCACCATTATATGAAATCTGAGCTAAAATTTTGGTTCATCCAAGTATGAAGAAATATAATTAAGAGATGCAAATTACATAATGAAAACTTACAACAAGAAGGAAGCATAACACTTGGCAAGATCTGACACAAGAATCCTTGCAAATCACCTTCAGCCTTTCATTCACTGGCAAGTGATGCAAAGATATCTTGGGTATTTCCAAAATCCCCTTGCATGTATAAATCTCGAACCTGGGCCTGTGGGTTATGGCCCACTAAGCTTTATCGGAAGCGTTTGAACGACATTTATAACCATCGCAAGTATACAAGATATGTGCCAAGTATTAAAACCCCGTGACAAACCATAATACAACACACGGAAATATTATATACACTCTGCTCCAATCCACATACTCCGATGCGCTATAATCGGCAGTCGCAAATCGGATTATTTAAATGCCAAACGTGTTAAGATTTTCGGCAGCTCCGAATCAATACAATCACTACAGTTCCGATCCGATTCAATCGGAAATTGGAAATCAGAATTGTTACCAATCGGAAATTGGAATTGTCATATGTTGCGATATTTGACCATCCTCTCCGTCCGATGCGATGGGTTCAAGCGGACCCGATTCTTCTCAGAGTCAATACTTATATTAATTCAGATCTGTTCAATGGATCCACGAAGCCATTTCTCTGTGTTTTCAGTTTATAAACTTCGACATCCAGGATAGCATTAAACACAAAATATTCACGATTTTCATTAGAAACACAGATCGAAAACCACTTCAAGCAATTGCCAACACGCCAATCCTCACTCGCTCTTCATATACAACGTTTAAACGATAATTTTGATCGCCATCGATCCTTTAAGTGATCGATAATCGATCAAGCTCGCAACACAGGATTTACTCAATTATAAAACGCACAT
>JAXQQM020078464.1:0-153561 GCA_034641835.2 Pinus albicaulis | reverse complement strand
CCCAAGATCAATGGTATTAGTGAGCCTATTTACTTGTAGTTAAAAATCTGCAATCAATGCAACCTTATTTTTCTCTAAGCTAGTGAAATCTTGTTGTACCTTTGTTGAGTCCGCCATCAACTGGTGTTCCAAGTTCTTAATCTATTGAGTATGTTGTTTTTGTTGTTGTTGTTTTGGGATCTTGACACTGATTTTATCATTAAGTTATGATTATTTTTGAGCCAATTGTTCTTCAAGGTCAATGATTTTTTTATTCCTTTGAATAACAATCAGAAGGAGATTGTTTATTGACTAGATATTTGTGTTTGAAAATGCTCCAATCAAACTTGCTAACTCCCCAATAAATTGTTCATCAATCTACTTGGATCCATCATATATAATTCTCTATTGGACTAGAGAAATAATATCATGTGAATTTTTCTTCCTCTTGACCCTACCCTTTACAAAAAATATTCTTCTTGATACTAAAGAACTAGTCGGTGGGAGGAATTTCTTCCTCCTCAATAGGTGAAAGATCTTGGACATAAAGAACATCCAAGGAAGGAATGCTTGAAATAAATGAAATGGGGGTTTTAAAAACTACCCTAGAAGTAACCAATGTTGTATCCTTTTCATCTTGACTATGTTTGTTGGGTGTTTCGTATCCTGGAGGGGTGGTTTGAGAGCTCTTAGATGCAATATTTAGAGGGTGTTTTCCTTTGGTTTCTTATAACTCTTTCCACACCCTCTCGAATAAATTCCATTCCTCCCACATCCTTCTCTTCTTTATAAACTATTACTTTTGTTTTCATATTTTGCATGCAACAAGTTCCCTATGAGGAATATTTTCTCCCATCAACCGTGGTTCTACCCATACTAGCTGCAAAGAAGGGAGGCTATATTGCTAGGTCAATGACTTTGCAATATGCATTTCACTTTTTTCCTACAAAATATATGGTAAACATCATGTTCTTGTATTCCTTAAACTCTTAAATTGAGATTTTTTTTGCATATATAGTTCCCAGACTCTGTCAATAACTTCCTGAAATGATAAAGCACCTTTGAACATGTCATCAAAGAAGGATATTTCATCAATATATTTTCTAGCTCCTAAATTTGTGTAAATTTGGGCATGAACTTATTAGGGTCATGTTTTTGGAGCTCAATATAAGACAATTTTATTTTATCTAAATATTCAGCTTCAATCCTAACTTGAGGAATATTTACCAATCCATATACAATGACTTGGATAGGAAAATAATGCCATGTATTTTTAAAGGCAAGGTGTAAATCTCTCCCCACACTTTTTGAGATGGTTTGATAAGCGACTTCCTTGCATATGAGCTTATTGGGAATTATCCTAGGCATAACATGTGGGGGAGAGAGCTAATCTTAAATTCAGAAATATGATAATGTCTCCTCAATATACCAATAATAAATTCCATTTATAACCTGAGCGAATTAATCAGTTATTCTTGGAGGAAAGAAGCCAAAGAAACTCTCATACAAAGGAATTGTAACATAAATAATTTTCATTTTCCTCCCATAGTTGGGAATGATACATATGTATTGGCTAGGGATAATTAACAAGCATTTTCCATCCCATTTGAGGGAAAGGAGTATGGAATCAAATGGAATCCATAGTGTAGGAAGACATGTAAAAATGAGGGGTAGTCTTGTTTGTTCTTTGTACAAGATAGGAATCAATTCTCCTGCAAATGTTGTTTGATATAATGGTAGCCCAAGTGAACACATAACCATTAAGGGTTTGATGCATAAGAGGGACCTAGTCTAATTTAAAGTGATTAGGATCATTTTCTCTAAATAACCTGGACATCATGATAACAACATACTGGGGACTAAGGTTATAGGATGCAGTCACATACAGTTTTTAGCTTTCTTCTCTAAATTTGTTTTCATCATACCACCATTATTTAATAATCCTAGGCATGGTTTGGTTATATTGTACAAATTCCTCTCCATGAAATTTCTTTGGAAAGGAAAAATTGTAAACGATTTTTAAGATGTATTGGGCCTAAAAGAGTCTATGACTATTTTTTGATTGTTGAAGATGATTGTTTTCTTCAAGTCGACATGGTCAAGATCCCATCGAACTATATCTAAATAAGGTGTCATATTGGGTCGAGAAATTATTATATGCAACTATGACTTTGCAAGATCATTGTAAGTATTATCAAGAACATAGTCATCCTCATATGGTTAAAATTCATCGATGATTTCTACTTTGAAAAACCAATATCTCTCGTTCCATGTCTTGCTCAATTTATCGATCTTGGATATTGTGTCAGAGAATAGATGTGAATTGGGATTCTTGGAATCTAGATCATCACTTGGATGGAAATGATTTAATTTTTGTGCCATTTTTCTTATGGTTGAACTTATGAATATTATGAGTATCATAAATGATCTGAAAATGCAACTTCTTAGATGTATTCCATAGATTGACTATAGGGGCATTTACTGGATATGTCACCTTTGATAAAAGGATGAGATCCAGAGGCTACCTGGCCCTTTACAAACTCTGTCTTTAGAACTTACAGAAGTTAACACTCATGATCTGAAAATGAACAACTTGTATTTGTTGTTCAAGGTATTCATTTCCATGAAATAGGAGTGCAAAGTGTTTAGATAGTCTTGCAAGTGAAACAAGTGTTTTTTGGTGAATTTCTGAGTGTTATTTATTTTTACTGTTTAACATATTAAATCTGAAAAACACAGCATTTGATGAGGTAGTTCACCCCTCCTGGGCTATATCTACCAGGTCCAAGGCCCCTAAATGGGCATGTCCTTACTCTTATTAGATGCTCAAATTGGTTATAAAGTGATAAGAAAGCCTAAACAGGCAAAATAAGTTGTGGAAATGAGTTCAGAACATATAAAACAATAAATATTGGCTTTTTTTTCACCTCTAATGGTTAACCATAACCCAATACAGCTCCAACACTCCCTAGGCCCTGATGGCTCTCCAAGCTTCTCTGCTGAAAAGGTACCTGAAGATCAGCTCTGTTGACTCTGCAACTTGTGCCATTGGCTCTGGAATGCTCAAAATACCCGAAATAAAAAAAAAATTGCTCCAAAAGGTTCTGTCTAGTGAAATTTATGCCCAACTGAAGTTTTGTACAAGTTGGCCTAAGGAAACTCCACCAAACTTGGAGTAACTGTAGTTAGCTTCGTTAACATTGGAAAAAACCGCCCAGAATGGTGCACTCCGTCTAAATTTTTGGAACCGTTAGACTTGAAGTTAAATGTTAGGTGGGAGGGGTCACATGGACCACCGCCCAACCCGTCGGGCTAACCGTTTGGGCCAACAGTTTCGAAACTGTGGCATTAAAATCCACCCGAAACTGCCACCGTAGAAACATGTGATCACCACTTAATAAACTGCAACCGTCGAGGTCTGCATTATCCGTCGGGTTATGGCCTGAGGTTCCACCAGAAGGTCCCGTGTATAGGGGGCTGGCCCCCTTTTCGCCCCGACCATACATTCTAAAACCTTTATATATAAGTGGCGGCCCATAGTGGTTAAGAACCACCACGAGCCCGGGCGGTAAGGCCTTAGGGCTACCACCCGCTCGACCCGCAGTCAAATCTTGCCAAATCCAAACAATTTTACCACCCAAACATATATATGGCTTGGGGCCACGTGGCGGCCTCTAGGCAGGCCACGTGGCGCCCTTTAATTGGCCATAAAAACTTGAAAGTCAACTCATTATGCAATCTAGGTTTGACACTTGTCGAACGATGATTGGCCAACAGAGTATATTCTGAGGAATATTCCAAGGAATATTCCCAGAATATTTTGAGGAATATTCTTAGAATATTCTTTTTTTAAATATTTTTTTTAATCAAAGTCAACCCAAGTCAAACTGGACTTTTGCATGAAATTGTGAATTTTCAAACTTGAATAACTTTCACATACAGTGTCGGATTTGAGTTTCGTTCACGGCTATAGGATCGTATCGACGAGGCCTATCCTATCTTTCTATTTTCAAACAATTCTGAGTAGTTCCAATTTTGAGCATTTTCTTCACTTAGGACATGATCACCTGATCACACCTCCCAAATGGGAAGCTTTTGGACCCCAAAAGCCTTCAATTACCTGTTAAGAAGATGAGGGCACATGTCCCTCACATTTTCCACCTCAATCCACTTTGCCTTACTCGGTTTGCTGCCTTTAAGACCAACCCGAACATAATCAACATTTCCCCTCCTTGAAGTGTGTGTCCTTCTGTCAAGGATAACATCCTCTTTCAATTCATCCAAAAATTATGGTGAGAAATCCTCTATGGATGGTATTTGAATGTCAATTTCAATATTATCAATTAAAGGAGGTTTATACAAACGTAAATTTTCCACATTCACAATAAAATACATTTGCATGTATGAAGGCAAATCTAATTGAAAAGCATTATTTCCAACTTTCTTAAGGATCTTGAATGGACCATAACGAATAGGCTTCAGATTTTTACCTTCTCCTTGCATTCTTTCCTTACTAATATGCAACCATACCTCATCCCCTTCTTGAAACTTATGATCAATTCTGTGCTTATCATGCCTCTCCTTGTACTTGCCTTGACTTTTTTCAAGCTGTTCTTGAACTTGCTGATGTATGAGCTGAATTCTTTCAATGAACATGCGAGCTTTGTCAATGTCACTATGACCATCAATGGCCACATCCTTCTCAAGAATAAAATCTAAAGGTGACTTAGGCAAATACCCAAAACAAGCTTCAAAAGGTGAAGTATTTGTAGAAGAGTGCTTGGCCCAGTTGTAAGCATGTTGAATGTAATGCAAATGCTCATCCCAAAGCTTGGGATGCTTGCTGCAATAACCTCTCAAAAGATGTACAATGGTTCTGTTCACTACCTCTGTTTGGCCATCTATTTGTGGATGGAAAGCAGTACTCTTCTTCAACTTGGTGTCCATCATCTTCCATAAATTGAACCAAAAATTCCCCACAAATATGGAATCCCTATCACTAACAATAGAAGTAGGCAAGCCATAATAAATCCATACATGTTGAAAATATAAATCAGCAGTTTGTTCAGCATTTATATTTTTCTTACATGGCATAAGAATACACATCTTGCTAAAACGATCAACTACTACATAAAGATAATCATGCTTCTTTCTAGATAATGGTAGCCCTCCAACAAAATCCATAGAAACACTTTCCCATGGTCTAGAAGGTACCGGAAATGGCGTATATAAACCAAGCTTCCTATTGCTAGGCTTGCTTGTAGCACATAATGAACAACCTCTAATGAAACGTGAAACACTATCTACCATGCGAGGCCAATAACAATACCTCTATAAATGTGCCACTATTTTTCTTACCCCGAAATGTCCAGCTATGAGAGAAGAATGAGCCTCTCTCATCATGCTTAATCTCTCCCCCTGTGGTATACATAACTTGCCCATATGAAACAACAAATTATTATGCAAATGATAATCATTCTCCTCAACATGATTCCCTTCACTCAAGTTAGCATACACATCCTTAAAATCAACATCTGATGCATACTATTCTATGTAGCTCTCATGCACAATAGAATCATTCTTAAGAAAAGTACTAGCAATAATAATAGGCCTTGAAAACATATCAGCAACCTTTTTGTAAATACCTTTCTTGTACCTTATTACCAAGTGAAATTTTTGTAGGAATCCCATCCATCTGAAATGTTGTGACTGCTGCAATTTACTTTGCGATTACAAGTATTGTAAAGGCTGATGGTCGGTATGAACAATTGTTTCTTTGCCCATCAAATAGTGTTTACATTTTTTGACACTTTGTACCAACACATACAACTCTTTATCATATGTAGGATAATTCACAACAGCACCATTAAATGTTTTAGAATGAAATGCAACAAGCTTACCATGCTGTAAGAGAACTGCACCCATGGTGTAATCGCTTGCATCTGTCTGAATCTCGAATGGTTGTCTCAAGTCTGGTAATGCAAGAACTAGAGCTGAACTTATCTTCTCTTTTAAAGACTCAAAAGCTTTTTGTTTCTTGCCTCCCCATTGGAAAGCACGCTTCACACTAGTCACTGCATGCATAGGAGCTGCTATGGCAGAGAAGTTAGAAATAAACTTCCTCCAATACTGAGCTGTACCCAAAAAACTTCTTACCCTCTTAATGGATTTGGAAGTAGGCCAATTCACAATGGATTTTACTTTGGAAGGATCAATTCTCAAAGCGCCTCCTCCTACTACGTGTCCCAAATAAACCAAAGAAGTCTTTCCAAATTCACACTTTGACATTTTAATAAATAACTGATTTTTCTTCAAAACATCAAGTACTTTCTTAACATGCATGACATGCTCTTCTCTAGTCTTGCTAAAAATTAAGATTTCATCTAAGTAGACAATAACGAAATCATCAAGAAAAGGACGTAAGACATCATTCATTACCCGCATGAAAGTTGCAGGTGCATTGCATAAACCAAACGGCATAACAAGCCACTCAAAGAGTCCCTGTTTGGTTTTAAATGATGTCTTCCAAATGTCACTTTCTTCAATTATAACTTGATGATAACCACTACGTAAGTCTAACTTAGTGAAATATTTAGCATCTTTCAGCTGATCCAACAAATCATCTATCCTTGGAAGTGGGTAACGATTCTTTACCGTTATTTTGTTCAATGCCCTGAAGTCCACACACATGTGCCAAGTTCCATATTTCTTTGGAATCAACACTATCGGTGACCCACGTGGTAAAGTGCTTGGTCTTATGAATCCTTTGTCCAACAAGTCTTTAATTTTCCTCTTAATTTCAGCATTCTCCATGATAGACAAGCAGTACATGCCGATGTTAGGAAGAGGACAATCTTGATGTAAATGGATCTTATGTTGAATCTCCCTTTTAGGAGGTAAACCGATGTCGGTTCCTAAAACATCTCATGCTGTGCATCAAATACATCATATAAATTTGATTTAATCTTGGAATCACAATTTTCAAATGACTCATGATTCATATCAACCTTAGGCTTAACCATAAGAAGTACAAAACTCTTTCTAGAATTGACTAGCCTTTTTACCTGTCCTGCATTTACCATCGCTATATTTGTCTTCTTACGATGTGCTCTGAAAATGAACTCCTTTTAATCTTTAAAGAGATGATATTTTTTGTCATGGCGATGGAAGATCACTTTCCTATCAAATAAGTAAGTACTTCACAAAACAATTCCTGATATATCAAGCGACACCACATCAATTTCAACTGTGTCAATAAAGTGTGCAGTTATGGAGAATCGCAATATGCACTTTATTGAGACTTGTAAGTTTGCATCCTTGCATATCCACCCAAGTGGATAAGGCTTTGGATGTGGAATGGTCTCAAGTTTTAATTGTTTGACCAAGTCTTCTGATATGAGATTTTCTTGTGACCCACTATCAAATAGTGTGTCAATTTTAGTATGTTTTGAGACTGCCCTCACATGGAACAATTCAATTCTTTCTTCCTCAATAGGAGCTTGACAATGACAGTTTGAAGTACCAGTGCTTGCTTTAGTTTCAGTTTCCTTTCCCTTCATACTTTTCAAACCCATGGCTGCAATTTTGGTTTCATCCCCTGAATCATCACCTAAATCTTGAGGTGTAGTTGTAGTAGCTATAGTTTTCTTCTTTCCCTTGTTTTTTTTAAATTGGTTTCTTTTTTCATGATGTAATTTCCAATAGTTTTTCTCTTCATGGCCCTCTCTTGAACAATGTTTACAAATGGCCTTTTCACCCTCTTGTTTGATAGATGCATTATTTTTACCTTTTCCCTTAAAGTTTTTATCTTTGTTCTTCCCTTTGAAAGGCTTGTTTCTACCCTCATCAAAAGTGTTTTTCCCTCTAGCCTCTAAATGCGTAGCTTATACAAAAAATTCATCTAGACTAGTAGGATTAAACATAAGGATAGTGTGTTTAAGGTAACTGTGCAAACCACCTATATACTTCAACAAAGTATCTTGACTTTGTAATTCTACCCCTAATAAGAGTGCTCTTCTCCTAAATTCTTGGGTATAATCTTGCACATTCTGTCCCTTAAGCTGTCTAAAGTTTTGCCAATTCATTATAGCTTTCTGAAGATGAGAAAGAGGATAAAATTGCTTCTTGGTTGCAGTAATAAATTCATTCCATGATAGTGTAATCTTACTATGTTTCCTGATTTCCTCCTTGGTCTTGGCTTCCCACCATACCAAAGCGGCTCCATCCATCCTTAGTGAGGCTAGTTGTATTTTAGTGTCATCATCATGTAGATTTTGAATCCTTAAATAGACTTGCAATTGTCTGATCAAATTATCTAATTTATCTGCATTAACTTCACCGTTAAACATTGGAAATTCAAATTTGACATCAAGCTTTAGAAAAGGATTTTTACCAGTGGTTTTCAACTTATGTGACTGATTTACCGAAGTCGAGGAAGATGATGACGAGGAAGAGGATGACGATGGAGATGATGGATCACCATTTCCTCCATTCCATTTCTTTGATTTATCATTACCCTTCTTCCCTCTTGATGAATCCACTCCTTCTTTTTGGTTTTTAGACCCTTCTCCAGCAATCCTATCATTTCTTTCTTGATAGAGGATCCTTACCATTTCAGTCATATCCAAGAAAGCTTTCCGAAATACCCTTTCTTCTTCCTTGGGATCCATCTCTTCAAGAGCTTCTCCTTCTCTTGAAGGCATGCTTCTAGCTGCTTCTAGGGCTCTTGGAGGTGGTTCTTTGACCCTTCTTGGTTGTGTATTAGTTTGTGCACTAACCAAGTTTCCTTCACCTCTCTTGAGTTTTAACCTAGTCAGCATCAAAACTTGCAAACAAATGACTTAATCTTTGCACAAAAAAAATTCTGAGTAAAAACTCTAGCTCTAAACCATAGCTCTGATACCAACTGATCGGAAAATGCAAATTCTTAGATCTATTCCAGAGATTTACTATAGGGGCATTTACTGGATATGTCACCTTTGATAAAAGGATGAGATCCAGAGTCTACCTAGCCCTTTACAGACTCTGTCTTTAGAACTTATAGAAGTTAACACTCATGATCTGAAAATGAAACTACATGTATTTTTTGTTCAAGGTATTCATTTCCATGAAATAGGTGTGCAAAGTGTTTAGATAGTCTTGCAAGTGAAACAAGTGTTTTTTGGTGAATTTCTGAGTCTTATGTGTGAAGAAGTGTTATTTCTTTTTACCTTTTAATATATTAAATATGAAAAACACAGAAATATAAAAATCACATAATATAACATAGCAGCTGATGAGGCAGTTCACCCCTCCTGGGCTACATCTTCCAGGTCCAAGGCCCCCAAATGGGCATGTCCTTTCTCTTATTAGATGCTAAAATTGGTTATAAAGTGATAAGAAAGCTTAAAAAGGAAAAATAATTTGTGGAAATGAATTCAGAACAAAGAAAAAAGTAAATATTGGCTTTTGTTTCACCTCCAATGGTTAACCATAGCCCATTACAGCTCCAACACTCCCTAGGCCCTGATGGCTCTCCAAGCTTCTCTACTAAAAAAATACATGAATATTAGCTCTGTTGACTCTGAAACCTATGCCATTGGCTCTGGAATGCTCAAAATACCTGAAATCAAAAAAAAAATAGCTCCAAAATATTTTGTCTAGTGAAAGTTATGCCCAATTGAAGTTTTGTCCAAGTTGGCCTAAGGAAACTCCACCAAACTTGGAGTAAATGCAATTAGCTTCGTTAACTTTGGAAAAAATTACCTAGAATGGCGCACTCCGTCTAAATTGTCGGAATCGTTAGACTTGAAGTTAAATGTTAGGTGGGTGGGGTCACATGGACCACCGCCCAACCCGTTGAGCTAACTGTTTGGGCCAACGGTTTCGAAACCGTGGCATTAAACTCCACCCGAAATTGTCGTTGTAGAAACATGTGATCACCACTTAATAAACCGCAATCATCAGGGTCTGTGTTATCCACCGGGCTATGACCTGAGGTTCCGCCGGAAAGTCCCATGTATAGGGGGCTGGCCCCCTTTTCGCCTCAACCATACATTCTAAAACCTTTATATATAAGTGGTGGCCCATAGTAGTTAAGAAGCACCACGAGCCCGGGCGGTAAGGCCTTGGGGCTACCACCTGCTCGACTCGTGGTCAAATCCTGCCAAATCCAAACAATTTTACCACTCAAACATATATATGGCTTGGGGCCACGTGGCAGCCTCCGGGCAGGCCATGTGGTGCCCTTTAATTGGCCACAAAAACTTGAAAGTCAACTCATTGTGAAATCTGGGTTTGACACTTGTCGAACAATGATTGGCCAGCAAAGTATATTTTGAGGAATATTCCAAGGAATATTCTAGGAATATTCTTTTTTAAATATTTTTTTAATCAAAGTCAACCCAAGTCAAACTAGACTTTTGCATGAAATTATGAATTTTAAAACTTGAATAACTTTCACATACAGTGTCAGATTTGAGTGTCATTCACGGCTACAGGATCGTATTGACGAGGTCTATCCTGTCGTTCTGTTTTCAAACAATTCCGTGTAGTTCCAATTTTGAGCATTTTCTTCACTTAGGACATGATCACTTGATCACCAACAGAAGAAATTGGTAAGGTAAGAGGTCTGCTACTCAATGATGGCATCTTGTAGCAAAGGAGACAAGAAAACTAGGGTTTTTGAGGGAAATTTCCTTGGTTTCATGACCTCCATGGTTAAAAAATTGACAAGGCTTGTATCTTGATGCTCTTACACCTCCTCCTATCCTTAATATACCTTCATAAACACTTACCATCACTCCTATCCCTCAAACTCATCATTTTTCTACAAAACCTAGCCTATTGCTACAATTTGACACTTTTCGAGACTAGGCTTGTGTTTTTCCCTTTTGGACCCTTTCCCCTCACTCAATCCTTGAAATTCAAATTTCCCCTACTCCCTAACATCGATCCCTATTCCCAAAAATTTCCCCAAGAATTTAGACAACCCTTAACCCCTTCATTCCCCTCCCTCTACAAGGCAATCCTAATTTCCCTACACCAAACCCTAATTTCCTCTTCCAAATAGGCTAGGGTTTGCTATGGAAAAGAGAAATTAGAGTAGAAGATCCATATGGTAGGTCATATCAGCAATCATGAAGCCATACCAACTCATAAACATCATGCCTCCATCATTTTCCAAGAATTCATTCCAAGCGCCAAGTCATTTGCCACACCTAGGGCCAGTTTTCCTCAAAATATGTTTATGGCCAAACAATTTGGAAAAAGTGAGAGCATTTTTTGTCCATCATAGGGCCAATAAGAAAAACCTACTTCATTTTTTACACAAGTATCATGGTTTGGGAACAATGTCAAAACTACGGGTGTCATCGTTCAAGAATTTCTGCACCGCTGGAGTGACCTTTGAAGAATCAGTTTTTCTCATAGCTGGAGTGTCCAAATGACTTTATTGATGATTCAAATGACAACTATACTTTAACAGATTTCCAATGAGCCATCACGGAGCCAAATCTAACATCAGGAACGAGGTCAAAACAACACTACAAGTACACCTATTTGTCTGCTGACATGTCGCTACACATAAAGAAATGTTGGGATTTTTGATTTTTGACTAGCCTACAGGATCTGGATCAAGAAAACACAAGAATTTCGGGAAATTAGACTCATCCATCTTTCCAACAAGCCATCACGGAGCCAAATCCGACATCGGGAAGGAGGTTAAAACAGGACTGCAAGTACACCTATTTTTCTGCTGAAGTGGCGCTATGCACAGAGTAATGTTGGGATTTTTGAATTTTGACTAAGCTATGGGATCTGGATCAATAAAACACAAGCATTTCTAGAAATTATACTCACTATGCTTTCCACTTATCCATCCGGAGCCAAATATGACATCGGCAAGTTGTCCAAAACTTGGTTGCAAAACACCATATTTTTCTGCTAAAGTGGCGCTATGCATAGAGAAATGTTTGGATTTTGGATTTTAGACAAAGATATAGGATCTGGATCAAGAAAAAATATCCATTTCTGGAAATTATACTCATCAAGCTCTACAACGAGCCATCACGAGCCCAATTCTAACACCGGGAAGGCCTCCAAATGCCCTCTGCAAAATGGTGTTGCACACAGGATAAGTTTGGCTAGAATTGCCACATAGAGATCAAAAACCTAAAAGAGGAAAAAAATCATGAAATCCTTGGAGTTTTGGCTGAGGCTTCTCAGCAGGTGTCCAAGACCTCTTGAGGAACCATTCCACCAATTTTGGGCAAAATTGAACAATTTTTTGTTTTTTTTAAAATTTTGAGGCCTCTGTGCGCAACACCGTAGGCTCTACGCAAAAATTTGGTGCATCCTCAGCTTGAAAAATTTTCATTTTTGGATTCCTCTCATTTCCAGGAGTCTACGCACCAAATTTTAGATCATTTGGAGCATTTTTGACCCCTCAACAGGTCAAAAAACATCAAAACTTTGACCTTTCTACCTCATTTTCAGACCAGGTGTTGTGCACAGAGAAGTGTTGGGAGAATTGGTTTTTGAATAGGAAAATGGCACCCAATTAGGAAAAATGAAGAATTTTTGGAAATTAGACTCATCAGTCTTTCCAACGAGCCATCACGGAGCCAAATCCAGTATCAGGAAGGGGTCTAAAACTCAGCCACAAGAGACCCTATTTTCTGCTGAAATGGCGTTGTGCACAGAGATTGCCTAGTGTGTTTTGACCAAAAGTCAACAAAACACACTCATTTATTGAAAATAAATATTTTTGAGTTTTTTGAGGCTAATTTCTCTAGAATTAGATTCAAATAGTTATTTTGGCATTTATTTCTTAGGATATTATGTGCCTTGGGCCTTGCATGGTCTCTTGGCCATAAATGACATTTATGGTTGAATTTGACATTTTCCTACCAAATTTAGGGTTTTAGTCCTCCTTTGATCCAAAAATAGAGCATGAGGCCCCTATGTATTTTTTTGGCATTTGATGAGCTTGAAGAGCAATATAAATGGTTTCATGAGCTTGGAGAAGAAATTTGTTTTGTGAAGTGGATGAATGGCTTGTTTGGCTTGATGATGGAGAAGCTTATTTGCAGGATTCCATAGCTTGGTGAATGGTGATGGTTTCCTAATTTGTATATTGTTTCCTTTGTTATCATTATGTTTCATGTTTCTTGGTCGCTATAAATCAAAAAATTATAGGTTGAGACATGTTCTTTTAGGCACCTCAGTCCTCCTGTTTGTTATAGCTTTGATGTTTTCTTCTTTTAGCCATCTTAAGGAATTATTTATTGCTCCTTAGGTCCACCAAAACTTGTTCTTCTTTCATGTATGGTTAGTATGCTAGCTTACAAGTATGATTCATGGTATGCCATGCTTATTTGAAGTTTTCAAAACCCTATCTTGAAGCCTTTCAGTGGAATATTGATTGCTAGGTTAAGTCGAAGAGGTCTCGTTCGATCTTACCCTTTGTCCATGCTTACCAACTTGTTTCAACATTCTCAATAGCTTGATATATGCTGTTTAGGATTTCCCTCTCCATAAATTGAGTTGTTTTTTTTATCTTGCATGTTTTCCCAAAATCTGAAGGTGAATTTCTAAAGTTATAAGCTCTTATGCTCTCTATGTTTCACTGGAATGTTTATCTTATATGTTTACCAGTTTAAGTATTGTTTGTTGAGCTTAATGGTTTTCCATACCTCATGAGTTGTAAATTTTAACTATATATGTTTAATACCTCTTAGTTATTCCCAAACTTGATGTTCTCTACACCTCATACATCACCTAAAGGATCCATTAACCTTGCTAAATCGGCCCCGCAACACACTCTGTTTCATCATTTAGACACCCTTGAATTCATTTGACTCCATAGCCCAATGGCTTTGATAGACTCTCACTCCACCTATTCCATTTGACCATCTTTCCCAACCAAAACAATCAACAAACCCTACACTTAACAACTAGCCTAAAATCAAACTCCTAGAGCAAAACTAACACATCCTTTGCACCCGATAGAGAGATCCCTCTTTGAGTCCGGGAAGGCTAGGTCCTTGGGCTCTAAAGATTGGTTCCATGTTACCCTATCATTTGGTCTACCAATCTGCCAAATCATGGGACCTTAACATTCTAGCGATCGCGGTGGGACATTCTGAGAAGATAACATCTTAGATATCCTTAGGAACTCAAAAAACCTACAAACTTCCTTAGATTGGTATTCAGTTGTTGATGGTGGAAAACAAACACTCCCTTAAAATAGTAAGTATCCTCCACCTGGCAACTCCACTAGTCTTCAGTAGTCCTGTTGACCGCACTAGTTCTCATAGACTCCCCTGGGAATACATTAAGAAATCCCAATCATGTTGATGGTGGACAACAAAGTTGAAACCTTCCACCTGGTGACTCCACAACCCTCAATAGACCTAATGACTCCACTGGTAGAGAAATATAGACTGGTTGAAAAAAAACAGTGACCCTTTCTCATTAACAAAAATGGATCCAAGGATACAAAGGAGATATGCTCCAATGAGTAGAGATCATATCCATTGATTCCCACAAAAAATTCCTCAAATAAATTGCATGAGAAACCTACCTATATTTCAAGATGAAAAAGTTGATGACCCCTTGTTACACCTCATCCAATTTCATATACATGTATGGAGGTTAAAGGTTGAATGGCATGAGGACTGCCTCATGAAAATGTTTATGGAAACTCTAGAGGGTAAGGCAAGAGAATGGTATGAATGGCTAAAATTTGGTAGCTTGTTTTCCTTGAAAGATTTCCACAAGGTGTTTTATAAACGTTATAAAGAATACTGTCCATCTTTATCATTAGCTGAAAAGTGTTGTGATCAATATAAATATTTGATACAACGCCTTGTAAACATTGATGAGGATTTAGGGAACTAGCATCCTGAAGATTTATTAGAAGAACTCCATGCATTTCATTCTTAAGACAACTATCATGACAACCTAGAGGAGTTAGAACCCAATCAAGAAATAGAAGGAAACCCACAGAATATCTCTGAAGGCACAAATAATGATTCACCATATCTTCTAGGTGACGCTCAAGAAAACATTCAGCCTCAACATCCAAAGAAAGAGAAAAAATCCTCCTCTTTTGACTGAAGAGGAAATGAATCAAATGCTAAACATTCAGCCAGCCTCTAAGCCTTAATATGAAAAAAAAATTCATGTTCCTCCTCCTACTAATGACATCTGCCATAAATCAGAAAGTGAACTTGTAGATTAGTTCAAAGAAGAACAAACTGGTAACCCAATATGTTTGATTGGTGAAATTATTTATGTTGATGATTCTCCAAATCTTGATCAATCTGATGATGGTGATGTTCTCCAAACATAAGCTAAGCTTGCAGAGCCATCAGTAGTTGATTTGAGGGATGAAGTTCGCTATCATCAAATTGAAAGCAGTAATCAGCCAAGACAGGTCACCTATGACATTGATGAGGAAAGCCTTGAAAGTTTATAAGTAATTGAAGAGTCTCTAACTCTTTTCTCTACTTCACCTTAGTCCATCAGAAATAACTTTCACATAGTTGGAAATCAGCAATATTTTAGCTTTGATGTCAAGATTGAGGAGGATGATTAGCTTTTTGAGAAAGTTTTCAATGAGGAGCCTTTTCCTGAAATGGTTGAGGAAATCATTTGGAACATGAAATCCTCCTTAACTCTAGATTTTCAGCCACCAAGTTCCTTTGGATTACAAATTACAGATGAAGGCATGGAAATTGATGATCTAAGAAAAGTTGCTTCACTTATTTCTCAAAGAAAATATGTTGCCAAAGAGTGCTCTGCTCGTCAATATGATGGCCTTCACATAGATTTCAGCCCACTCTATCAAAGCACATCAGGTTTGTTGAGGATAACATTGCCACATATGATGGTCCCAATTCATATGTCCATGAGGAAGAGGTGGAGTTTCTTTCCCCAAAAGATTCTTAAGCATAGCCAAGTGGAAGAAGGGAGTAGTCCACAGATGAAACATATCTCAAATCCTCTAGATGAGGTATTATTTCAAGATCCATTTGTTGTTTTCCTTGAGAAATCTGAAGGAGAAGTGTGTTACGCAAGAACGGTCTATTAAAGTGTGAGAAAAATTTTAGGCACTACTATTTAAACTAGTAAAGGTGATGGCCTTTTATTTCTTCGACACTCTCGAAAGAGCTTAAACAAAATATCTCATGGAATCATATGCTTGATTGGTTGGTAATTTGGAAAATATATTTCACCAAATTAATGTATATTATGTATATGTTATATTAGGATAGATATATAGGTATGCAAAATAATCTCGATCTTGTGAGCATTATTTTAGTTCTAGATTGTTTGGAAAAAATGAAAAACACAAAAATAAAGAAAGGTAGAAAAAGAGGCGGTTGAAAAGTGGTACAGCCCCATACCCAAAAGTACTGATGCTAAAAGTGTCCAAAGCCTAAATGCCACTACTTGTGCCAAAAAGTCTTGTTCATTCATGTAGCCTAATCATGGCTGAACATGTTTTCAATTTATTGCCGATAAGTTAGTGAAAGAGAGCTTGTCAAATCATTCAAACTTGACTTGTAAAAAAAGGGATAGATTAGGGAATGAAAGATACTGGTTCCACATGCTCAAAACAGAACCAAAGAGGAAGATGAGGATGCATAAAAAATTATAGATCACAACCCTTATCTTTCTATTTTACTTTTATGCAAAACAATGTATGTGTGCAACTTGTTCTTATGCCACAACTCATGGTAAGTCAGATTACCTAATCCTTATTTAAACCATGCTTTCAATTTCATGTTTATAGCTTAGAGAATGAAGTTTTTCAAAAATTTTAATCTTAATAAATGATTAGACTAGGTAGAGAATAAGAGAGTTCATTAGCTTAATATAAACTCTTGGAAGAAATAAGGGTACAATTAGATAGTTTTATTTGTGTTTTCAAAAAGAAAAATGTCGAGGGTTTGCAAATCCAAGTACACCCGAGTGAAGAAAAAATTTTAGGCCAAGTAAGATGGGTAGGTAGGAAAGAGGTTGAAGCAAACATGTATTTTTAGATTGTGATATGATACCTTCAAAATAACATCAGCAAATGAAGAAAGAAAGATCTTCAAAGTGCAAGTAAGGCACTAGTCTTCAAAGCTCAGAGATCTGAACTATGAGGTTCTGGACACCTCCCGAAAAGGAGCTGCCCTCCCCAAGTGGAGTTGTTGTTAGTAATCCATAATTTTTACTATCTGTAGATGACTATAGAATGGTTCTAGATTTCTAGAAACAAAATTCTTGAATATCATGAGTTTTAGAAATCTCATTGCCTTCATTATCCTTAGAGAAATTTTTCACTATTCTACTATTTTTTCATTCCATGGTCAACCTGCCACTTCTAAAAAACCCATCATGGGATTATTCCACTCATATACATCCTATTTTTCTTACCTATAACCTCATCACTCTATTTTTTCCTTTCCCATAACTCCATTTTCCACCTAGGGTTTCCTACAAGCTTAACTCATGCCCATGATCCCTAAGTCCCAAAAGCATTGATGGTCCCTAAACTATCTCTGTAGACTATTTAGATAAATCAAGTACATTTTATTTTGGATCTTCAATACACCACTTTTTCAATACTCTGTTTTTACACTTGAATATTCCAAAAAAAAATTCATTCAAAGAGAGGTCAAAGAATCCCCACTAGGTCAATTAGGGTTTCATGTATTTCAAGGTCATCATCTCCAAAAAGACTACCATTCAGCTTCAAAGTCCGCACATAAGGTAATGTGATATCTTGATGCTTTTGTAGAAGTCATAAGAGGCCAACCAACAGAAGAAATTGGTAAGGTAAGAGGTCTGCTACTCAATGATGGCATCTTGTAGCAAGGGAGACAGGAAAAGATAAGGTTTTTGAGGGAAATTTTCTTGGTTTCATGACCCCCATGGTTAAAACATCGACAAGGCTTGTATACTAATGCTATTACACCTCCTCCTATCCTTAATATACCTACATAAACACTTTCCATCACTCCTATACCTCAAACTTATCATTTTTCTACAAAACCTAGCCTATTGCTACAATTTGACACTTTTCGAGACTAGGCCTATGTTTTTCCATTTTAGACCCTTTCCCCTCACTCAATCCTAGAAATTAAAATTTCCCATACTCCCTAACATCCATACCTATTCCCCAAAATTTCCCCAAGAATTTATACAAACCTTAACCCCTTCATTCCCTCCCTCTACAAGGAAGTCCTAATTTCCCTACACTAAACCCTAATTTCCTCTTCCAACTAAGCTAGGGTTTGCTATGGAAAAGAGGCACCAGAGAAAAATATCCATATGTTAGGTCATATTAGCAATCATGAAGCCATACCAATGCATAAACATCATGCCTCCATTTTCCAAGAATTCATTCCAAGGGCCAAGTCATTTGCCACACCTAGGGTCAATTTTGCTCCAAAATATGTTTCCAGCCAAAAAAAGATGAATTTGATAATAGTGAGAGAGGTTTTTTTCCATCATAGGGCCCATAAGAAAAACCTCCTTCATTTTGTACACATATATCATGGTTTGGGAGCAATGTCAAAAATACAGGTGTCACCGAAGAATTTCTACACTGCTGGAGTGACCTTGGAAAAATAAAATTTTCTCATATTTGGAGTGTCTAAATGACTTTCTTGATGATTAAAATTACAAATTTACTTGAAATTATTTCCAAAAAACCATCACGGATCCAAATCTGACATCGGGAAGGAGGTCAAAACAACACTGCAAGTACACATATTTTTCTGTTGAAGTGGGGCTACATACAGAGAAATGTTGGGATTTTGGATTTTTCACTAGACTAAAAGAACTAGATCAATAAAAAACAAGAATTTATGTAAATTATACTCATCCATATTTCCAACAAGCCATCACGGAGCCAAATACGACATCAGGAAGGAGGTCAAAACAAGACTGCAAGTACACTTATTTTTATGCTGAAGTGGCGCTACACACACAGAAATGTTGGGATTTTGACTTTTGACTAAGCTAAATGATATGGATCAAGAAAAAAATAATTTCTAGAAATTATAATCATCCATATTTCCAACGAGCCATCACATAAACAAATCTGACATCTGGAAGTGGTCCAAATCTTGGTTGCAAAACACCCTATTTTTATGCTGAAGTGGCGCTACGGATAGATAAATGTTGGGATTTTGGATTTTGGACTAAGATACATGAGCTGGATCAAGAAAAAACAAGAATTTATGGAAATTAGACTCATCAAGCATTCCAATGAGCCATCACAGGTTGAATTCCGACACTGGGAAGGCCTCCAAATGCCATATGCAAAATGGCACTGCGCACAGGAGAAGTTTGGCCAGGATTACCACATAGAGATCAAAAACCTAAAAGAGGAAAAAAATCATGACAACCTTGGATTTTTGGTTGACTTCTTATCAGGTGTCCAAGGCCTCGTGAGGGACCATTCCACCAATTTTGGGCAAAATTGAACAAATTATTGCTTTTTTGAAATTTTGAGGCCTTTGTGCATAGCACCCTAGGTGCTATGCAAAAATTTGGTGCATACTCAGCTTGAAAACTTTGCATTTTTGGAATTGTGTCATCACCAGGAGTCTTTGCACCAAATTTCAAATCATTTGGAGCATTTTTGACCCCTCAAAAGGTCAAAAAACATCAAAATTTTGTCCTTTCTGCCTCATTTTCAAACCAAGTGTTGTGCACAAAGCAATGTTTGGAGAATTTTGAATAGTCGAATGGCACCCAATCAGGACAACTCAAGCATTTATAGAAAGTAGACTCATCAGGCTTTCCAGCATGCCATCACAGAGCCAAATCCGATATCAGGAATGGGTCCAAAACTCAGGCACAAGAGACCTTATTTTCTGCTGAAATGGCGCTGCGCTCAGAGACTGCCTAGTGTGTTTTGGACCAAAATTCAACAAAACACACTCATTTATTTCAAATATACATTTTTGAGTTTTTTTAGGATAATTACTCTAGAATTAGGTGCAAATAGTTATTTTTGCATTTATTTCTTAGGATATTATGTGCCTTGGGCCTTGCATAGTCTCTTTGCCATAAATGACATTTATGGTTGAATTTGAAATTTTCCTACCATATTTAGGGTTTTAGTCTTCCTTTGCTCCATAAATATAGCATGAGTCCCCTATGTAGTTTTTTGGCATTTTATGAGATTGAAGAGCAATATACATGGTTTCATGAGCTTGGAGAAGAAATTGGTCTTGTGAAGTGGATAAATGGATTGTTTGGCTTGATGACGGAGAAGCTTGTTTGCAGGATTCCATAGCTTGGTGAATGGTGATGTTTTCCTAATTTATTTATTGTTTCCTTTGTTATCATTATGTTTCATGTTTCTTGGTTGCTATAAATCAGAAAGGTATAGGTTGAGACATGTTCTTTGAGGCACCACAGTCCTCCTGTTTGTTATAGCTTTCATGTTTTCTTCTTTTGGCCATCTTAAGGAATTATTGATCGCTCCTTAGGTCCACCAAAACTTGATTTTGTTTCATGTATGGTTAGTATGCTAGCTTACAAGTATGATTCATGGTATTCCGTACTTATTTGAAGTTTTCAAAACCCTATCTTGAAGCCTTTCTATGGAATATTGATTTCCAGCTTAAGTCAAAGAGGTCTCGTTCAATCTTGCTCTTTGTCCATGCTTACCAACTTGTTTCAAAGTTCCCAATAGATTGATATATGTTGTTTAGGAGTTCCCTCTCCATAAATTGAGTTTTTTTTTTTATCTTGCATGTTTTCCCAAAATCTGAAGGTGAATTTCTAAAGTTATAAGCTCTTATGCTCTCTATGTTTCACTGGAATGTTTATCTTATATGTTTACCAGTTTAAGTATTGTTTGTTGAGCTTAATGGTTTTCCCTACCTCATGAGTTGTAAATTTTAACTATATATTTTTAAGATCTCTTAGTTGTTCCCAAAATTGATGTTCACTACACCTCATACATCACCTAAAGGATCCATTAACCTTTCTAAATCGGTTCTACAACACACTCTGTTTCATCATTTAGACACCCTTGAATTCATTTGACTCCATAGCCCAATGGCTTTGACAGACTCTCATTCCACTTATTCCATTTGACCATCTTTCCCAACCAAAACAATCAACAAACCCTACACTTAACAACTAGCCTAAAATCAAAACCCTAGAGCAAAAATAAGACATCCTTTCCACCTGATAGAGAGATCCCTCTCTGAGTCCAGGAAGGCTAGGTCCTTGGGTTCTAAAGGTTGGTTCCATGTTACCCTGTCATTTGGTCTACCAATATTCCAAATCACGGGACCCTAACAGGTGCATTCCAAAAGCACCAAATATATCTCACACTTTCAACCATGTTGAGAAGACTCGAGCAACAAGTAAGTGGTGGGGAAACCACTTACCATATCACTATCTGATGCAGTCAGGAGATATATTGCGCTAGTTTCATAGGTGGGACTATGATCCACCTCAATTATTGCATTTTCTTGGTTAGATATCACTAGTTTTGATCCCATATGTTGATGGTGTTCTTATTATTGTTGGGGACATGATTGGAGGGATGAAAAATTGATTGGATGTGTCCATTGGGGATGAAGCTTCCCACATTTCTTCATGCTTCAAGGGGAGCATGGGACATTATATGGCTACTACATTACATCACTTGTTTCTTTATGAATGGATCCATATGATAGACTTTTGTCTTTAGGAGAAGCCTCTCACATGGGAGGAGTTTTGCTATGAATTACCAATCTGGAGGGTGATTCATTTTGTATGGATGATAGCTTGGAGATTGGAGCTCCATATGGGAATAAAGGTTCCCCACATTTTCAGTTCTATCCTTATATTTGCTTAGGGACAAGAAACACTTCGGAGGGGAGGACTGTAATATTCCTAAATTAGCCATGAACTAATTGGAATATTCAATTTTGTTTTATTGCCTTGTTTAAAGAATAAGAGGACAAAGGAGGTCCATAATTTCTATAATAATTAATAAATCAAAGCAAAATGTGAAAAAGACAAATCTTGGTGCCTTAATTAAAGCACCCTTGGTGTGAAAGGGGTTGGATCACTTAACTGGGTCAACCTTGACCAAATCAATAGTGCTGTCATGGAGGAGTGGTCATCAATGTGGGACAATGCAATTTTAGATGGAGATGATTTGTGTGAATGTAGTTATATTTTTGGATGGGGCTTAGGGTTTTCAAGCACATATTCTATTTAAGGAAGAGGATGGCAGCCATATTTATTATGTATGGGTTTATTATATTTCTGAATATATGGTCTATTTAGACATATATCTTTCTCTTGTTGTTTAGCTGAGAAGAGTGTTGTTTAGCATAGGGTGTTCCTAATCAGGAATACCTCCTCTTCCATAGAGGAGCCCTTGGAGGAGTCTTGTACTACATTTTCCACTATCAGGCTTAAGTCCAAGCTTCATCTTTCTTTTATAGTGTAAATATTGTTGAGGGTTTGGTTTCTTTTGTAGGTTGCAGTAAGTGGTGATTAGATCTCTAGATCTAGGCCAGCTCATTGCTTATTTTTGGTGGAGGGGGCTTCCTTTCCATTAGGAGGACAGTATTGAAGGCCATTGAGCTTATTTTCAGATCTTACCATCAGGCCAATTAGTTATTCATCCCTACAATGCAGTTTACTTCCAGCTCTATGTTATTTCTATAGGAGGAGTTGCAGGGTGGTTTGGCACACCATTTGGAGAGCTGATTTTTTAGTGAAGGGGATCTACCTTTCACTTTGAGGATATTTTACTGATCATAGCAGATTAGCCCCACTTTCCAAATCTGTATTTTTCAGTAGATCTACAACTTGTACTTGGTGTTTTGCTGAAAACCCTTGAGGGGTTCTTTAAAAGGAGCTTATATAGTGCTCAGATCTCATATAGATCTATGTTTTGAGGCGCCTATCAGCCCTAGATCTAATGCATAATCAACTTCTAAAGCCGAGCTAATAAAATAATGTTGTAAGGGTCTTCCAGCTTTTCTATATAGTTGCAACACCTCATATTGAGGGATTTCATCAATTGGAGGCTTGTATTATTGTTATGCATCTTATGGGCCATTTCTTATATATATATTTTGTTGCTTTTATAACATATGAAAGGTATCCATATTGGCCTCTTGCTTTATTATGATGATCTGCATTATTGTTCCAACATTTTGCATATATTTCTGCATTTCCCATTTGGGAATATTATAGCTTCGGTGATGCCGCGAGGTCGTAGGGGCATGGTGGGGTGTTATTGGAACGCCATGTTGGAGGCCTAGTTCAAGGTGACCCCCCAGATGTTTCTGTCATTCCCATATGCAGGGATGGACTTCCAGGGGGATCCAGAAATGTGTCTCCCTTGTGGTTATTCTTGGGGGACAACATGTATGTTTTTTATGTTTTTTTCATTTATTTGAGTAATTATGTGCTTATGTGTTTTGATGGTGACACTGACATAGTTTTGGTTACTCTTGCAGATATTGGTGAGTTAGGTCGCCCCGTGGCTCGATTGGTCAGCTAAGGTCCTTTTCAGGGACCTCGAGGCAGGCAAGGAGGAGATGCTGCTAGAGGACCTGATGGTGGTGCTGATGTTGGTGTTGGCCCTTTAGGAAAGGGTAGTGGATTAGCTACTGTTGAGGTTGCGGCAAAGCGATATTGTGTCAATGCAGAGGTAGTACATGCAGATGTGGCGGAGGCTCGCAACGCTGAGATGACTACTTGGGTGTCAGTTTTAGAGGATGCCTAGGGTCGAGTGGATTTCTTTACCTAGGCAATGCCTTCTAGAGGTTTTATAGATGATCTCGAGGAGGTTTGGCTGGAGATAGTGATGGCCCAGGAGAGGGACTATCAGCCTATTTTACTTCGGGTGGTAGTCTTAGCTGTGATGGCGGCTCCAGTGATGGCACCGGGAGGATTTGTGGGTCCAGGTGCCCCTCCTAAGGGGGCACCACTCTAGAGTATAACTGTACATGGGGAAAGCACCCATTATGAGGATGATTCCCCTATTTTTGACGATTTTTGTGTATCTTTGCGTTGGCTAATGGGTCAATGACACTATTTTTTGTACTCAGACATATACACCATGATATATATATATATATATATAGATGAGAGATATTTTTTGTGGCTTGACATGTTGTGCCCTCTGTTTTTGTTTATGGATGATGTTATACTGATGGATATCTATGTTTTTGGTTTTTTATGTATGATGGTTTATTCAAGATGCATTCCAGTTTAGGATATTGTTAGCCATGTGATTAGCTACCTGGTTTTGAATCCTTGGTACATGTGTAAATGTAATATAGTCAAATTGTGTACTTGATCTTTTTGCACACAAATATTTTCTAAATAGACGTGAATCTCTTGTCTCAAATGTTTGGTTTAACTGTGACACTAGTAACGGGTAATCAAGGTAGAAATGCATATGGCATATGCCGTGATGGAGGGCATCGTACATAAGTCCGATGATTGCATTATATTCCGCCTTATTGTTTGTTGTTGAACCGATGCACACACTGTTTGCGTAGAGTGGTGATCAGTCAGGGTGATAGATGACCCAGACAGTTGCAGCTAAACTTCGAGACCATCTTGATGCTCCATCAAAAAATATAAAATAAGGTTCAGGTTGGTGGTTTATGGTGGAACTTTGAGTGCATTTTGTAATAAGTCTTTTGGTAAAAAATCTAAGGGGGTTGGGTTTGTGTACATTCACTCTAGGGAAGGGCCATCTTGGCCCTTATGGGTAAAATTTCTTGAGGTAAAGGCTGTTGACAGGGTTACTGAGGCATGTCCCATCCAGTTCTCTCAAGATGTATGCCCCCTATCAGAGGAAATGCTTGATGATGTAGGGTCCTTTCCACAAGGTTTCGAACTTTCCTAGCCCTAGGGCTTCTTTTGCGACATCATAATGGAGGACTAGTTCTCCCTCGGTGAATGAGCAAGGGTTGATGTGGTGGTGAAATGATGCTTTTACCCTTTTATTATGGGTCTCATTGTGTTTCAGTGACTATTGTCGGCTTTTTTCAACGAGCTCTAGTTGTACTAGGCATTGTTCTAGAGGTTGGGTATCATCAAGGAGTTCGATAGTGGTATGCAAATTTAGGATCTTGCGGAAATCAAGGCAAAAGCGCAAGGTACCTTGATCTTTTGTGATAGGAATAAGATGGAAATCATGGGATGTGGGGGTGGCTGCATTCCTATTTCTGATATGCGATGATACAAATCATTTATGGTGAATCATGTCGTTGGAGTTCGGTGGGGAAGAATATCCATGATGGGAGTTTGCATAAACATAAGGTTGGGTTCCCCCCTTGGATGATCAATTTCCTATGGATGGAAATTGTGTGTGCTACATAGGTTCCTGAATGTTTCCATTAGTAGGCATACCTTTGGTGCATGGTTTTGGCCAATGCAGATGGTGCATGGTACCACTGTGCCAACAGAATAGATTGTATGGGTATCAACACTACTCTTTGTCCCTAATGTGGATGCTTTGAAAGGATCTATTGTAGAAGAGGTGGTCTTCTGCTTCCACTTCCATGTTTTTGGTTTGGGCATGTATATCTCTTTGGGGGAGTGTATACTTAATGCTACCCTTGCCGCTCTTAGCTTGGAGAGATGCTCACATTTGATCGTATGATGAAATTTTGAAAAAATCCGGCAATAGTTGCATGTGATCTTCTCTTGGTTAGAAAGAAGTCTCTAAGGGAGTGAAGAGACTGTGCGGAAACTGTTTCAAGGGGCTTCATTTCTCTACACTGATTGACCTAGTGGTCATTCAGGTCACATAGTCTGCAGGTTATCCTAGGTTTGGCCTAGGTTAGGCTTGGTTTGTGTGTCGTCCTAGTTTTTCCATCACGCCCATGTGGGTGTGGCGTCACTGGCCTAGGGGTGATGTACTTTCTAAACTGCCTGAGCTCATCATCATGTTTCTTCTCTATGGTATGAATCATATCGATGAGGGGATGGACTCCTGGGATATAATTACAATGATGTCCACAGTGATTGCCTTGACATACCGGGAAAAATAGCCTAGATATAAGGGTCCTGTCATGCTCAGTTTATGGTCTGGTAGGGTACCAGCATTTTAACGCTGCTAAATCAGGGCAAGTGGCGACCACATGAATGGGAATTTTTCATAACGCGCATGTTGGTATTCTCTGTAGAGAGCAGTTGGGGGTAACTAGGGGTTCCCTGACTGGTCGCTTTTTAGCTAACAAGAATAGGATGGATCTACTCGTCACATCCTCTTGGCCTATCGAACTATCTGTGGATTCTGCATCCATGTCATATTCTTGGGAGAGGTAGACTATCGCTGAGCATAAACTAGCAAGGGTTAGCTGGAATCGGGGGATATAGTGACAATTTTACAAAAGGTGATTTTCGACACACAACGGACATGTGAATTGTGTTGTGTGTAATCCAACATAGTGAATCTGTTCTATAGGATACCATTTATGGAATAGTTCTAGGTTTGTGCATTCTTCGAGGAAGTGACCACGTTCAACGCACAGTGTGCAGCCTATAACAGGAGGTTGCATGACTGGGAGTCTTTCTGGTGCTCTTTTTTCCTCCTATAGGTATAAGATAGTATGAGGTTCATCTCTAGTATACTGGGTGGAGGGATTCTCTTGATAGGATCACTTAATGGTGTGTAAGGCATCCCTATATCATGGGATCTCTGGGAAATGATGGGTATAGTGCCCATGTTTGCTGCAGATAGTGCATGCGTGATTGGTACGCAATGCTTTGCCTTTACCTTTGGTGGCAGGTTCCTTTTTATGGGAACGCGACGTCACGATGTCTGCCTCAGAGCCAAGGAGTGGCTTTAATTCATCCAACTCTGGGTAGATATGGGTAGGTTATCCTATTACGTCGCATATGGCACAAATTGGTGATTCCCATTATACAACAGGAGTCTCCATTTTCTTTCCTCTTTTCTCAGTTTTCTTAGCCATAAACACTGATTTTGCAATGGAAATTTCCTTTACAGAGATGGTTTTGACCCTTTCTTGGACAGGTGCAGTCTCCTGGGGACTGAGGGGCTTTAACCCTATGGCGGTGATGTGTGTGGCTCCTATCCCTGAAGGGGGTATGAGATACCAAACGGGTAATGCAAAAGATATTTTTGGTAACACCACAGTTGCCGAAACCTACTGGGAGACGAAAGCATCTGGGGGTTAGAGAAAAGGGGTTTGGGAAGCGGCGTAGGTGAGAGAGGCTGTTGTGGCTAAAGACTCAGTGTCATTACTACTCATGTCCATGTCCTGAATAGCTTCGAAACTTGATGTGGACATCATGCACACTGGAGCTCCAGCGACATCAGGTGATGACTCAGGTATAATGGGGGGATCTCTTAGGAATAATCCTAGAATAGATGACGGTTTGAACTAGCCGAGGCTATATTCTTGGTACCGTGATAGTGCATCCGAGGATGTATCTACAGAGGGTAGAATTACATTAGTGTTTGTTAGGGGTCCTTATCGCTATGCGTTAATTGGTAGACAATAATGATGTGGCTCTCGTGGGGGAACATCATAATGTAGAAGAAAAAGGAGGCTATGGCTGACAAGACGTACATATAACTCCGACCAAGGAGTATGTTATAGTCCAAGTGAGCATCGAAGACTTCGATGTCTATGTGGATCGTCTTTCCAGATAAGCACACTGGGATGTTTTGGTAGAGGCCGATGGGGGTTGAAGGACGATCGTCATATGCTCTAAGCGTGATGACTGAAGGTCTTAGATTAGGAGACCCTAACTTCTGCCAATTTTTTTTTTACATGATGCACGTGGATGCACCCTCGTCAATGACGCATCGGTGAATGGTGATATTATGTACCGACACTGGTATCTGAAAGGCGACCATCGAAGGGAGCCTAGGGGTGGATTTTTCTAAGTCAAAATCTATTAGGTGCATATCAGCAGCGTTGATAGCGCCTAATGAGGAAAGTAGGGCTTTCCGTTGTTTTGGGCATGAATGAAATACTTCCAAAGCTGACATAGTAGCGAAATATTGGGCTAAATCATCGATGATGCTATAATTTTGGGGTTCTTTGGAGTAGTTTCCTGTGCGCCTATTGGGTCCCTTCACCATATTTGGCAATGGTTCAATAAGCATCTTTGAAATGGTCAAAGGTGTAGTCGGTGCACTGGTACTTCCCCCTGATGTGTTAGTGTCTGGTAGGGTGTCGTAATTGCAATTCTATGTTTGGAAAAACATCTCTTCACCAGTCATGTATATTTCGTGGCTGTTTTTCCCAGAGTCGTCTGGATTTTATTGTTGAGTGCTTACCGTCCCTTGATGAGGGAAAGGTTCCTTCATCACATCTATTTGCTGGGAAGATCCTCCTTGTCCTCAGTTACTCTGCAGCTTCTTCAGCTCAAGGATATCAGGACAGTGGCAATTATAATGGCTGTACTCACCACATATCGACCAAGAATGGTTTGTTAGAAAAGGTGGCATTTTTCTTTGTCATTGGGCATTGTTTGGCTCCTTGTTCTGATTCCGGTTGGAGTTGCCTCCAGCCTGAGATCGCGGTGGGAATTGCTAGTTGTTGTGCCCCTATCCAGGGTTCCCTTTGAGCTTTTTTTTTCCTTATTTATTCACCACGTTAGGAGGGTAGTTCTCCTAGTTATATCAGTGTGGATGGTTTTAGGAAGGCTGCACAAAGTTCACCTATGCATTGCTCTGCATAAGCGGGTCTTGTGCTGGGTGCTGAACATAACGCGGTCCCTGGTTTTAACCTCGCTGTTGGAGGGGAACTCTTTTGTCAGTGTTTCTGTCTGCGTAGTGGGTCCCCTGAGCCAGAGGATAGGGTCCCCCATAGTGATATGCTGGCGCCCTATTGGTCAAATTTTGTTGAGGCATATGATGACTTTGAAAATAGGGTTGTGGTACATTCTAGGTCGAACCATATCTATAACCGGGGTTTTGACTGTTGTTGCCTAGGTAACTTTGGCTCAATGACCCAATGAGACTATTTGCAGAGTTTGAAGCAGCTAGAAATTCTTGATAAGTTTGCAAGCACGGGGTGTTCGATAGGATATTGTAAATATATCCTGACTTCTTATAAATAAGCTCAAGTTGTTGGGCTTTGCTGATGGCATCCTCCTCAGATGTGGGCCTTTGTTGCGCAACATCCTTTGAAATCTCTACAGTGAGAGTTTTCAGGAAAAGGTCTAAGAGCACTCGCTCATCGAGTTTATCTTTGCATAAACTATGATGTCACCTCCATTCGTGGATATGTTCTGAGATATAGATGGCGTGGGTTTGTCTAAAATGTGTCAGTAATTCCATTCCGGAATCATGGGAAATGGGTAACTAAAAATATGTTAGGAATACAGTGGTGAGGGCACAAAAGGTTCCATGTGAAGTATAGGGTTGCTCTACGTACCATTTCACTACTACTCATGTTAGAGTGCATTGAAATATTCTCAATCGAATAGTGTCATCAATGATCATGTTCGATGAGCACCATAGGTGGAAGGTCATGACATGATTAACTGGGTCTTCCACTTGCTTTCCTTCGAAATTTGGAATATCTGAAGGGAGCTTCGTGGGCATGGGAGGCCATGTAGGGTTGTCTGTGATGGGGTCATTCGTCAGCTTGGTTAAATTTGGTAGATTCAATGAAGCTAACAAAGGTGACTGGGATTTTGACGCCATTGCAACTTGCACAAACACAAAGTTCTAGTTAGAAAGAGGGTTAGTCTATGACGTACCCTTCTGTGTATTCGACTGGCTTCCCGAATGGGTCAGACTCCTCTGCCCTCTAGGGGTTGTGGAAGGAGTGGTGTGTGGTGTGGTGTTGGGAGACCAACTAGGGTTCCCAACTAAGGATGCCCCAATAAAGGACGAACCAATAATGACACCTAAATGGCGAAAGACCTGGAACCCCTCTCGGTAATGGGGGGAGTTGCAAAAGACGCCTAGATCGATGAGGTCCCATTAAGTCCGTTATGGTGTCGACTAGATTTGGTTTTGGAAACATTTTAGAGGATAGAGCCTATTTTTTGTACAATATTCTCCTCTAAAATAATAGTGGAAATAATAAAGTAAGATTTGACGACATCATCAAATTTTAGAGGGAAAAAAGAAAACACTACTTTTTCAACTCGTATTTTCAACTTATCTCCCAAAGTGTTTACTCAAATTTCGAGTGGGAGTACTCGTTAGATGAAAAATTTAATTCCTCATCCAAGAAGTACCCATGTTTCATAATTTTGATGGACTTTTCTAAGATAAAAATGAGAAATACATGAAAAACATGTTTGCAATCATGTTTTTTCATGTATTTCTCATTTTTCGTTTAGCAGGGTCCATTGAAAGTATGCAACATGGGTACTCCTTGGATGAGGAATTCAATTTTTCATCCAACGAGTACTCTCGCTCGCAATTTGAGTAAAAAATTTGGGAGATAAGTTGAAAATATGAGTTGAAAAAGTAGGTTTATTATTTTATTATTTTTTAATCTTTTTACCCTTTTAATTAAAAAATGTTAAATCATCCCCCATGGTTGACATCATCATCTTGAATCCTATTGGTTCTTATAAAGTTTATTTTGGGTGTACATTTTTCTTAGGAGGCCCATTTTAGACCTCAAAATTCCCTTAATGAAGCAAAATTCCAATCGCATACATAAAACAAAGCGAAAATAAAATTAATTTTCCCTTTAAATTAATCCTATGTGATTAGTCAATCAAAAAAGTGGTTTTTGTTTGTTTTCATATGATAATAAAATCCTAGGAGACCTATTCATCCTTGCACACTCAAATGTAACTGGGCCTTGAGAATATATCTTTCCAGTGCTGGCACAATGCCTCGTAAGAGCTGGCGACGCCCCTAGTCAACCGAAGAAAATCCACCTAGGTAAGGGTAGAGGATCGAGCACTTGCATGCACCATCACCTATAAGGAAAGGATGCCCTATATTTGGCCACTAAGTACCACCATCCCACATGAGCATTTGAGTCTTTGGCTTCTTGGTAAGTTAGCTAACAGTACCGAGTATCATCCAAGTCAGGTAGCCCTGACTGATACGTGCCTCCACTGTGCCTAAGCCTAACCCCCTCTGAAATGGGTCTACGTCATGCTCGGGTTCTCTTTTCCATTGGTGAATAAGTGGATTTAAAGCTCCCTAAATAGTCAGCTTCTATGTTTCAAGATGAAGAATGATCAAGGCAGCTTATTGGATGCCTACCTCCTTGATCCTAGCTTAAACTATAAATTCATTTGTGGCCCCTGTGGGGATAATTTAGTGAGGATTGTTAAGTTAGTTTTAGGTGTATTTTCTTTAATTAGTGTGTGGATGTGTGTGAACAAACATTATACAAGCACATAGTTTGAATGTGTGGATATTCTATGATCCTTTTCAAAATCCCCTATTAAACTATGTTGTATTGTTCCTTTCTCAAAAGAAAAACATGTGCAGATATGGGTCACTTTCTATTTTCCTAGTTAATCCATGTGATAAACTAAAGGGAGATGGTGAGTTTTTAATAAAGAGTGTTCATATGCTTGCCTAGGATCACCAAAGGGTGCAAAGGAAGAAGATATTACTTGCTCTTCTATTGACAATTTGATCTTGGTCCCAAAATCCTAGTGCAAAAATTGAACTAAATTAATAGCTTTTACACTAGAAAAAAGAAACTAGCTAAACATGCGTGGACTTGGGCCACTTACTTTGGCTAATTATCTAGGTGTTTTGGTACCTAAATTTTGCAAAACATAATTTTTTTTGGAATGAAAGTTAATTTCCCCCCCTACTTAAACTATGTGTGAACTTTGCAAAAATCAACTTGAAATAAAACTAATAATAAGCCTACAAAAGGTAGCTAAGAGTGAGATTTAGCAAGTTGCAGGGTACTTCAACCAGTGTTGGAAAATGTATTATGGGCTACCAAGCACTTTACAAGTAGGAAAAGATAGAAAAGTGGGAGAGATTTCTCTTTTTGTCTTTTGCATGCAAAAGGCTGCAATAGGCACGATGTCTACGCGTGGGTCAACTCTGAATGCGCGCCCTGGGCACATCTGTGGGAGGAAAAAGCACACAAATTCCTGCAAAAGTATTTTTTTGGATTTTTTCTACTTTATTTTGTCACTTGGGATGAACTAGGGACTGTAATATATAAAGGGGGGAATTCAGCTCCACTCCACAACACAGACAGGGGTCTCTATAAAAAGGTAGAACCACATAAACTTGGAAATAAACGTTAGTGGAGTCGTAAATCCTATGTTAGTGTGTTTGGTGCACACATGTACGAAATCACATCAAATTAAGGGGTGTGGTTTTCCCTCTTAAGTTATTGGTCACAGGCAGAAAAATAAGTGGAGTCAAGCAAGTTAGTGGAACAATCTAGAATCATAAGCATACTAGATAGAGAAATAACATGCATATATAAACTAAAACTAAACAAAAAATTAAAAAAATTAAACAAAAGCTCTGAATAGATTCAAACAACTGCAATAATCCAAATGGTGGCTCTTTTGGCCCCTCTTATTGAGTGCTAGTAGGAAATGAGAATGAAACTTTAACCCTCTTGCTAAAGGGCCCTTAGAACATGGGTTCTAAGTCCCGATGCAAGGATGTCTTTACGTCTAAGATTGCTTCATTGCAAATTCTCCCTCTCTTTATTGTGGTGGACTGAACTTGTTGGATGACCAATAGTTGGGTCCCCTCTATCTTCAGTTCTATATCACACACTGTTGGTATTGCCTAGGGAAATTCTAGCGGGCATAACAATGTGCTCTCAAATTCTTCATCTCTTGGTGGCCCTATATAGGAGAATTCAAATCCTCCTTCCCTCTCTTGTTACATTGTGGATGGTGACCCAAGAGAGGGGGATGATTCCATTGTGTGCCACAAATATTTCATTGTCTACTCCTTTGATGTCTAAGGAGGCTTTGGTGGCTGTCCTTAGGCAAATTCAAGTGTGAAATCACTGCCCTAGAGTGTGCTTTTTGTGGTCCTGGAAAGTGACTTTCGCCACTCCTAGGATTGTGCACATTTCGAGTCAAAAGGTACGCAAAGGCGCTCTTCACGAAGGATTATGCGTGCAAAAGCATTTATGACTTGCTCAAATTTGATTTTTCCTCAGACCTTAGAGATTTTTAAATACTTTCCAGATTGTCTAATGCCTTTCAGCCCTGTAAATCCTTCTGCCTGACATTAAATAATGTTGTCTTCTGCTTGTATGATTTTCTAGTGTTAACAAAGAGTTATCCCTAAATTTATTGGATCTCTTCTTCTTGTGTCTTATTTGGTTTTTTGTTCTTTGATTTCCTTCTCTAAGTTAACGTGAATTTTTTTGGGCTATTTTTTCTCTAATCAACCTTGGATTTGGTTTGATATCACTCAAAATTATTATTTTTAGATAAATTTTATTCTATAATTGGTAGCATGTAACTACATATAGAGCATAGATAAATAAAACCATAGGGATCTGGTTCTATTCTCTACAAGGATCATCCATTGTTGTACACTCTGTCCCATTGAGGTTTCTGTCAATTTATATTTTTTTATGGGTTATCCCGTAGGAATTTGTTTGATACTTCATATATTTTCTCATGATACTTGTCTTAGTTTAGATACAGTGCTAATTTGTTTCGGTTTTGAATTTATCTTAATTTTTATGTATCTGGTCTTTTGTCCAAAGGTTTCTTGTTAAACCTATTCATGTCTTTCATACCTATTATTATATTTTTGGATGTATGAGTTACTATCATCTATAACCTATATTTATTTCATATTTGATATTGTATTCTCATTGTGAGTTTGATCTATTGATTGGCCAACTTTAGGGTTTCCTTGAAGCAATTTTGTGCTTGGTTTTTGGGATTTTTTCCTCAATATCTAGATCTTATTTTTCAAATATGTTTTTCTGATATGTTTACAATCTAGGTTTAGTCCCAAATCTAATTTTATTTTATTACCTTTTGTTTGATCTAGTTTCTTTCTCTTTATCAAGTTTTTATTCAATTTTTGTGCTTTCTCTTCCTTGAAATTGGCAGTGCTTCGGTTTCTCATTAGTTTTGGTAGTGAAAATATTGAATAGAAAGGTTTATTTGGGTGATTTTTATTTGTATCATATTTAAAAAATATTTTATGTTACCAATCCTTTATATTTTACCCTTGAATTAGGGTTTTAGTTTTTTTACCTGTATAGATCATTCTCTCTCTTATACATTGAGCTACAACCCTTACTTGATTTGCATTGTCCATTTTCTCTCTATCACATTTATTTTGATTTCTTGTGAGTAATTTTGTCTTCAAAATCCCAAGTTTATATATGTTGAGTGTCTTGTGTTCTTTCTTGGTGGTGTTTTCACTCTCTTCTTGGGTGATTTGTTTGGGTTGTTTTCTTTGGTCTGATTTGTTATAAACTTAGATTATTTCGGTAGATTGGTTTTTGAGATTGCTTGAAGGCATTATTTTTAAATTTAAGAAAGCAAAATACTATTTACCCCTCTATATTAGGTTTTCATTTAATTAAAAATAAAAAATATTGTGCATTTCCATATAGTTGCATTAGGTTATTTCTAGCAAGAGTTTATTCACACCATCTGAGTTTGACAACACTACCCTATTAAGTAAACAACAACCTCTTAAAATTAATGTTATAAAAAAAATTGACTCATCATTTATTTTCACTGGTATCACACCAATGTTAGTTTAGGCTAGGGTCTTGGAGTAAGAGTGCGAAGATAACTACTCCAAGACCACAAAAACAAACCTAGAATCTCACAGTAGGGATGGAAAATCCATTTTTAGTGATACAATCTAGGAAAGCCTTCTAACACAAGTGTTAATCACAAGGTCAAACTTAAGGCTAGCAGAGTGACATGACCTACTTCGTAGGTCTTGGTGGCATGGTTTTGATGTATTACAAATGATATTATTAACATATTTTGTTTTATAACTTGGGGACCACTTGGGAAGAGAAAAACTTGATTTGAGGGATCTCTCAGGGGGGTTCTGGAATTTGTTTTCCTACCCTTGTATGTGAACTCAAATGTCAATTTTCCCTCAAGGATGTTTTTTTTTGGTGGTAGACTTAGTGGAATTTCTCTAAGAGCCTTTTACATGGGTGACGGGGATGGGGTCATCCTCTCTCTACCAGGGGAAAATTTCAGAAGAACTCACTCGATCCTCCTAGAGGGTACCCTATGCTAATAAGGGTATTGTCTATGGTTTAAAAACCATTAAACAAGTACTTATTATAATACTCTCAACCACATCTTAACTTTCGACATGTGCCTTAATAAAGAAAGCTCCATTAGTGGGAATATCCCTCCTCTATATATTTTTTTTATGTGTGTTTACCTTTAGGGTCTCTTTTAGAGAGTGTTGTTTGGTATGAGTCATAGTGTTTCCATGGGTGTGTCTTAATTGTCATAATTTGATAATAGACATATATTCACTATGGTTGAACAAAGTAACCAACATTATCATATATTTTTAGCCTGAAGGGGAAGTTCCACCACCTCATAGACATAGGTTAGTTTCAGTAATAAAAAAATTAGACCATATTCATGTTGGGGGGGTTTAATTTGGTATTATGGAGAAAGATAATATTAGTTCTGATGGAATTGAAAATTTTCATTTTCCACAATATAACCCACCCTTGACTATCCCTCTCTACCATGTTCTAGTGCTGTTGAATCTTGATGGTAGTGAACCTTTTTACATGTGTGTTCCTTACATGCCCAGTGAAAATAATTCTTCTTCTATGGAGGAGACATGCCCCACTTTACCATATGAATTGGAAATATATGTTGCAATGTCATCTTTACCAACCCTAAATTTGGCAGGATCTATATATCCTTCCAAACCTCTCACATATTCTTGGGGTATTCCACCAGTTATGTCTACGCCTCTGTCATGTTTTCCACATTTTTATGTTTCTATGCCTTACTCTAGCTTTGTGTTTGGACTAGAGGAATAATTTTGTCAACTCATGGGAGCTGGGCTATGTTGGCTCCTTTTAATTTGCAAGAGTGGCAAGAAAAAAAAATATAGGGGCCATATCAGAACCACTTTGGAATCCTAGGACCTAGCCTTCCTGGATTCAAAGAGGGATCTCTCTATAAAGGTGTTTTCAATTGATATATCTTTGTGCTCTTTGTTTAAGATATTAGGCTAGTTATGAAGTTGTAAGGAATTATTGTTTTTGGTTGGATTAATTGATATATTGAAGGATCAATGGCGTGACTGATTGAGGGAATGTTTAGAATTTGAAAAAAAAAAAAAAAAAAAAAAAAAACTGTGAGAAAACATCAATCCATTGGGCTATGGAGTCATAAAAGGGTTTAATTGTTCATCAAATTTGCAAGGGTATTCATAGGGCAAGGGAAAGCTAACTACATCAAATGGATTCCTTAGATTAGGTTGTGATATGAAACAATAATAAGTTGTGAAGGCAGAAAATCTATAGTCAGTTAAGAATATTCTAGCTCTACTTAGACAAGAAAATCCTTTTAAGGTAACTGTTTGGAGCAAGCCAAAGGACAGGGAAAACCATAGACTTCTTTGGACAAACTTTAATAAGCAAACCTCTAAGACAACAATCTAGTAATTCAAGAACTAATTTTAGATAAAGAAAACATGTAAGATAATAGTAGGAGTGGTCTAAGATCAAACATAAATAATCTAATCTACTTTTGACAAACTCTCAAAAGACTCTTCAAAGCAACATTTCAAGGCAGACTAGAGGGCAGGGCATACCATAGACCTCTCTGGTTTATACTTTAATAATTGTACTTTAAAGAAAGGTATTAAAAACAATATCTCAAGTCTTAATCAAAGGAACATGGGTTCACCATAATTTCCTTGGTTTCACTCTATTGAATCATTTCCAAGACAACAAGCCAGATGTAACTAGAAGGAAATTAATAATCTTCCAATTAGACCCAGTATAAGAAAACATAAATATAAAGAATACAGACAGAAATAGGGTGTTGAAACAACAAATCCTAATCTAAAACTTATTTTTCTTTATCAAAGAAAAATTAACATAATGGAAAACATAAAGGAAAACAATAACAATTTAGGAAAACTTCACCATTGATATAGCTCAAGGATCTTGTGAACATTCCTGTATTATTGATGATCAAACCAGTTACAGTACTCCATGTACATTAGCTCTCTGCAACTCAGATATTTCTTCAGTTCAGTCCAGCATTCCTCAACTAGCTTAATAGCAGAAATCAGTCCAATAACCATCAAGTAACCAACCTTTTAAAATGAGGCTTGTTAGTCATCAGTAGTTTTTGCTTGTTTAGATGACTAAGTGATTTTTCCTGGATTTTTAGAAACATAATTCAAGAATCATGTGAGTTCTAGAAATCTCCTCAAAGAGAAATTTTTCACTATCCCACCTCTCTACCAAAGCATGGACAATATGTCACCCAGATAAGACCAAATCCTGAACTAATGTCCCTCACTCTCACTATATTTTCCACCTCAGCCTATAACACTCTGTCTCTATTTGTCTAAGCTCTCTATTTTCACACCTTATTTCGCCAAGTAAACCAAACTTTTTCCCATACCCACCAAGTGCCTCAAGCAATGGTGGTTTAAAAACTCCCTTTCTAAAGCCCCTTTGAAGAAAAACAAGGTTTTCTAGTTGTCTAGGATGATAGTGCATAATAGAGTGTCAAAAACCCTATCTCCTCATCCAAGCCCTGATTCAATTTTTTCAATCAAAAAACCTATTCCAAGGACATTACAATAAGTAAAATTGATTCACTTAGGTTATGCACTGTCATGGTTCTAAATTCATTATTTTCATAGGTATTCAAAGGAGAAGTCAAGAGAACACAAGGATGAGGCTTATCATTGTCCGAAGAACATCAAAGACCTTCAAAGGAATTCTCTTGATCAAGCAGTAAGCCTGCAAAGGAAAAATTTACCATGTCCAAGCATTTCTGCAGGAATGCTTTGTAAATGGTCAACAACAGAACAGAGGCGAAGAAGGAGACCTAAAAAGCTCATAAAGGCATCCACATCTGGTACTTAAGTTTACAAGGAAAATCATGATCTCTTTAGAGATTTTTATGAAGTGCTACCCATCAAAAGGTCCATGCAGGTCCTAAAAACACAGTGGCACATACGAAACATTGTACATCAATCAAAAAGGTCATTAAATTTTTTTTTGGCTTCAAGCATGAATCTTGTAGAGGGATAGCTGCCCCTTTCTTACATTCCTGCAAAGAAGACCAAAAAGCCATCATATTAGCCATGAGGTAAGCTAAAAGAGGAGTATCATCACAAGAAAACCACTCACAACCAGGAAGAAAGCAACAACGTATGTGTTTGTTGGGAATCAAGATTCATGACTGTTTTGACCAATAAATAGAGCAATGCTAAGGTTACAAAGGCAAAGAACACCTAAAACCCTTCAATGATCATTGTAGACTTTTAGACATAAATAGTGAGTTTGATAAGTGTCTCTTTGACAAATCAGGAGATGACATTGTTTGTTTTTCTAAAGTATCCCTAAAAACTCAAAAGCTTGGGAATATAGGCAAAGACGGTCAAAATAGTGACAAAGAAACCTCCTTCATCACAACAGATGGTTTCAAGGGTTTTCAAGCTACCTTATAGGGTTTGGAAAACAACCACTAACTCCACCTCAGCAAAAGGAAAAATCAGAGTTTTCAAAGAAGAGCAAGAAGGGCAGACATAAAGATCAAATACTCCACTTCACTAAAGGCAGAAAGAATGACAAGGTCAAAGGAAAGAATGTTTCAAATATAGAATATCGGTCAAAAGGAGAAATGGAAAAATGATCAGTTTGTTGTGTATAGGTATTAAAGTAAAAAACGGTTCTTTTTCCAAAAAAGGGCTGAAAGGCATAGGCTTGGTGTCTTCAGGAAGGTTTTAAAAATTAAAAAGAGCCTTAAGAGGCCCCCTGATCTAGGTGGATATTGGTGGCCACCCGCCTATTCCACTTGGGCCCCCACCATTGTCTCTTTCAGTTTTTCCGTTTTGGCATAACTTACTATTTTTAGCGGTTTTTTCGGGTCCTGAACTTCCGGAGCCGTTTTGAGGCCCTAAACGACGTTTTTTGGGTACGAAAGCGGCAGCGAATTTTCTGATAAAATTCGTCCCGACAGCTGTAGTCCTCGGATAGAGCTTTCTAATGATGTATCATATGCGTCAAACGGAGATAGTATGCCAAAGTTACGTCCCTGGGAAGTTGAAACACCAATTTACCCAAACGGGGCCCATAATTTTGGCGCTTCATCTCCTAGGGTTAGGTTTTTGGGATGTTTAGGGTTCTCCATTGTTTCTCAATAATAAATAGGCCCTCGCGCCTCATTGTAAGGCAGTTCAGAGGCCTGTAGCCGCCACATCTCTTCTCAGAGATAGCTACCAGTGCCCTAGCTAGTTTTATTTCCATTCTGTCTGTAAGCAAATTTCAGTTCTTTGATATTAATGAAATGAAGTGTTATTTCCGCTGCATCTCTGTATTTATGGTTATGTGTTTATTATGTTGCGTTCCTGCATAAATCCGGATCAGTGGTATCAGAGGGGTCTGCTTTTTCTCGATCCTTCTTTGCATGTCCCCAACGAGGTCGGGGTATAAGGAGCTAGGGCTTGATCTGGTGGAACCTTTGCAAGATCAGCCTCGCAAACCTCGACGGATGCCCATGGGGGACGAAAAGAAAGATGAGGGAGCAGGAGATCCCATCAAAATATTGCTCGAGGAGGCCCTCGAAAAACAAAGGAACGCGATGATGGATAGCTTTGCTCAGATCCTTCAACGGCTGCCCACCGGCGGCGCATCTGCATCCAGTAGCCACTCTGGAGTTGCGACTCCCTTTAAGGTACAAGTAAATTTTGACATTCCCATATTTGAGGGTCAAATAGACGCGGATGCCGTAGATAGATGGTTGAATCTATTAGAAGGATATTTCTCTGTTCATGACTTTTCAGACCGGGAGAAGATTATTTTTGCACTCCTCAAAGCTACCCCACATGTTAAGGACTGGTGGGAAACCTACTGTGAGAACAAGGACCAGACAGAACCCTCTCTGTTCTCGGCCGTACCAACTTGGAATTCTTTCCGAGACGCCGTCAAGGAACAGTACTATCCCGTGGGGAGCTATGAGGACAAGTACATACAATGGACCACGGTGCGACAACAAAGGGATCAAGATGTGCACGAGCTGACGAATCTGTTCCATACCCTGCGCACAAAGTTGGGTATCAAAGATTCAGAGAAACATTTGGTGCTAAAGTATCGCGGTTGTCTGCACAGATACATTCAGGAGGAAATGGAGTTCCTCGACATCTCCTCGCTTGGTACGGCATACCGGTATGCTGCCAAGATTGAGCATAAATTCAAACAGAAGAAGCGAGACTTTGGATCTGTGAATCAAAAGCAAGGAAAAGGTGCTTCCAAACCGCAGAACAAAGGACAAAGCATGGCGGCTAAAGACAACCCGTCAAAGCCACAAGAAAAGAACAACACCGTAAAGCCAAAGAAGGACACGGGAAAGTGGTGTGAGTTCCATAAGAGCTCCACTCACAACACAAGTGAGTGTCGGGCCAAGCAATCGCTAGTGGCCGAGATGAGGGCTTCTGAGTCAGATGCATGCTCCGACTCCGAATCAGAACCTGAAAAGGGGAATGAAAAAGGGAAACAGATTATTGATGCGGAGCCCAACGCCACTGTTGCCACTACAAAGGTCCAGAAGGAGGAACCGGAAGATCCAGAGGAGGAGGAACGTCTCTTCCACTCCCGGATGTGGGTAAAGGGCTCCCCTGTACAGTTCATTGTCGACAATGGGAGCCAAAAGAACCTCATTTCAGCAGACGCCGTGAAGCGGTTGGGCTTGCCGACCACAGCTCACCCACATCCATACACCATCGGGTGGCTTCACCAAGGACGAGATCTCCGCGTCAGCCAGCGGTGTCGCCTTCCCTATAGCATCAAGCCCTTCACGGATGAGGTATTATGTGACGTTGCTCCTATTGATGTTTCTGATGTATTATTAGGACAACCATACTTGTGGAAGCGTCATGCTGTGTATGAGTCTCGACCTCGTGCTGTTATTGTTACTTTGGGAAATAAGTTGTACGGGATACCAGAGGTACCACCTCCTGCCGCTATCTCTTTGGTTACTGCAAAACAATGTAGTAAGCTCATTTCCCAAACCAGGAAATTCGTTTTCCTGATGATCCGCCCCCAGGGCAAGAAGAAGACTGTGGCCACGACCTCCAGACAGGGCCCCTCTGCACGACGACAACAAATGGATAAGGTCGTGGAGGAGTACGGGGACATCTTCACCTCACCCACGGGGGTTCCTCTGCACTGCCAGGTCAAGCACCCGATTGATCTGACCCCAGGTGCGCCGCTACCCAATGGACCGATCTATCGACGCTCTGTTCTGGAAAATGATGAAATCAAGAGGCAGATTCAGGAGCTGTTGCAGAAAGGTCACATCGGACCAAGTTCATCGCCCTGTGGGAGCCCGATCGTGTTGGTACAGAAGAAGGATGGGACGTGGAGACTCTGTATTGACTATCGGGCGCTGAACAAGATCACTGTCCGGAATAGGTACCCAATCCCACGGATTGATGACCTTATGGACCAACTCCAAGGTGCAAAATATTTCAGTAAGATCGACCTGAAGTCTGGGTATCACCAGGTACCAATTGAACCCTCTGATGTGTGGAAGACTGCCTTCAAAGCTAAGGAAGGCCTTTTTGAATGGCTGGTCATGCCTTTCGGGTTGACGAATGCCCCCGCAACCTTCATGAGGATGATGGACGACATCTTGCGGCCATTCACCAACTCATTCGTAGTGGTGTACTTGGATGACATTCTGATCTTCAGCAAGACTTGGGAAGAGCACCTTCATCACATCCGACAAGTCCTCCAAACACTGCGGCGACACAAGTTGTGTGCCAATTTGGAGAAGTGCACGTTTGGCATGACCCAGGTTCAATATCTGGGATACATTATTGATGAAAGGGGGGTGCATGTGGATCCAGCCAAGATCCAAGTCATTCGGGATTGGCCAGCCCCGACTACTATAACAGAGCTTCGCAGCTTTCTGGGTCTTGCTAATTTCTACCGTAGATTCGTGCTGGGATTCTCTCATATCACTTGGCCCTTGAGTCAAGTCACCAAAGGAGGAGCGAGAGCAAAATTCTCTTGGTCGGAACCTCAACAGAAGGCGTTCAAAGAATTGAAAAATCGCCTCTGTTCTGCCCCAGTGCTCACCTTACCAGACTTGCAGCAGCCATTTGAGATCGAGACAGATGCCTCTGACTATGCTATTGGGGCAGTTCTTACTCAACAGGGACATCCAGTGGCATATCACGGTGAGACATTGTCTGAGACAGTTCGCAAGTATCCCACCTATGACAAAGAAATGTATTCCATTGTGCAAGCCTGTCGACAATGGAAGCATTACATTTTGGGGAAGGAAACAATCATCCACACGGACCACCGGCCCCTGCAGTTCATACAGACACAAGGGAAGTTGCAGAATGATCGCCATCAGAAGTGGTCCACATATCTGCAACAGTTTCATTTGAACATCGAGTACAAGAAGGGTAGCACCAATAATGTTGCAGACTGCCTCAGCCGACCACCGATCGTGGCGCTCACCACCGTGCTCAACTCTTGTGGGCACGAGACTTCTGATTGGCCGCTTCTCTATGAGAGTGACCCAGAAGTCGGCCACACTTACAAGGCACTCTTGGGGGGCACGCAAGTTCCAAATTTTCACCTCCAAGATGCACTTTTATGTCACCTGGGACACCTTTGTGTTCCTTCAAGCGAGCGTGCCAAGATGATATGGGAAGCACACTACAGTCGAGTCGCTGGGCATTTCGGGGTCGAGAAAACGGTAGCAATACTACAGAAGTATTTCTATTGGCCGAACCTTCGAAAGGATGTCGAGAAGCACATCAGATCCTGCACTGCTTGTGCCATTGCCAAACCGACCATCAAGAAGCAAGGCCTATATACTCCACTACCTACCCCTAGTCGGCCGTGGGAATCCATCTCCATGGATTACATGTCGGGCCTGCCTTCTACTAAGAATGGAAATGACTGTGTTTTCGTGGTCGTTGACAGATTCTCGAAGATGGCCATCATGGCGGCCTGTAAGAAGAATATCACAGCAGAAGCCACTGCTAAGCTCTTCTTTGAACGAGTGTGGGTGCACTTTGGGATCCCACAGTCTATCATATCAGATCGAGATAGCAGGTTCCTCAGCACATTTTGGTCCAGCCTCTGGTCAATGTTGGACACAAAGCTCACCAAGTCCACAGCTTTCCATCCCCAAGCAGATGGCCAGACAGAGGTCGTCAACAGAATGATTGTACACATTCTGCGCATGTACAACTCAAAGCATCCACGCACATGGGACGAGAGCCTCCCCTATGTACAACACAGTTATAACCGGGCTCTCCACAGTTCAATTGGCCATAGCCCCTTTCGGGTGGGCTTGGGATTCCAACCACTATGTCCCATTGACATAGCCATGCCGTTTGCAGCTGCTCAGGCCGATTCAGCTCATGTCCAGTCTGAAGTTGACAAAGCAAGTAGCTTCATCGAGCGCATTCAACACATCCGCCAACAGGTTCATGATATGTTGGACAGAGCCAATGCGAAGTACAAGCAGCGCCATGATCAACACCGGGTGCCACACCACTTCCAGGTGGGCGACAAAGTATGGCTACATTTGCAGAAAGAGCGCCTCACTGGACCTCACCGCAAGCTTCGCCCGCTCCGATACGGGCCGTACACCATCACCAAGGCTGTAGGTAACAATGCCTTCGAGCTTAGTATTCCACCATTCCTTGGTATGCACCCAGTCTTCAATGTGGATCGCCTTCGTCCTTACTTTCCACCTCTACTGGACACCTCGGACATTGCAGAACAACTCACACCAACAGAGTTAAACCCAGACTGCATGGAACAGGCCACCACAGGTTGTATCATGGACATGCAAATCAAGAACACTCGTCAACAGCAGATCCAACTGTATCGGGTTGTCAAAGCTGGCCAACTCCTGCACCAAGGAAAGTGGTTCACCAGGGACCAAGTTCAGCGGAAATTTCCTCATCTCATGGAGGAACTTAACGCAATGGGGACCATTGCTTCCTAAGGGGGGAGGAATGATCCAGGTGGATATTGGTGGCCACCCGCCTATTCCACTTGGGCCCCCACCATTGTCTCTTTCAGGTTTTCCGTTTTGGCATAACTTACTATTTTTAGCAGTTTTTCGGGTCCTGAACTTCCGGAGCCGTTTTGAGGCCCTAAACGACGTTTTTTGGGTATGAAAGCGCCAGCGAATTTTCTGATAAAATTTGTCTCGACAGCTGTAGTCCTCGGATAGAGCTGTCTAATGATGTATCATATGTGTCAAACGGAGATAGTATCCCAAAGTTACGTCCCTGGGAAGTTGAAACACCAATTTACCCAAACGGGGCCCATAGTTTTGGCGCTTCATCTCCTAGGGTTAGGTTTTTGGGATGTTTAGGGTTCTCCATTGTTTCTCAATAATAAATAGGCCCTCGCGCCTCATTGTAAAGCAGTTCAGAGGTCTGTAGCCACCACATCTCTTCTCGGAGATAGCTACCAGTACCCTAGCTAGTTTTATTTCCATTGTCTGTAAGCAAATTTCAGTTCTTTGATATTAATGAAATGAAGTGTTATTTCCGCTGCATCTCTGTATTTATGGTTATGTGTTTATTCTGTTGCGTTCCTGCATAAATCCGGATCACCCCCAGCAGTGAAAAAAGGAAAATGTTTTAATCAAATTACCCACCTACAGGACCAGAAGCAGACAAAGGCCTAGAGAAAAAATGTGAAAAGAAATGAACATTATTAAAGTGGGTTGTATTTCTAATTCTCCAAAAAAGTATAAAACCCCTACAAAGAAAATTCTCCCCACTCCTTTGGTAATTTACACACACAGTGACCTGAGCCGCCCAACCACCATGTTGCGCTCCTAACACTACTCCAAACTCTACATGACACCACGTTCAGGGGTGACCAAAGCTGCCCAGCCACAGTGTTGCACTCCTGCCACTGCTGCAAACTCTGCACAACACCATGTTCATGGGTGGCCCACGCCGCCCGACCACCATGCTGCACTCCTACCACTACTCCAAACTTTGCACAACACCACGTTCAGGGTGACCCGAGCCACCCGACCACTGTGTTGCGCTTCTACCACTTCTTCAAACATTGAACAAAGTCACGTTCATGGTGACCCGAGCCACCTGAAGTGTGTTTCTCTCCTACCACTATTTTGCAACTTCTGCACTAATTCACGTTCAGGAGTGGCCTAACTCTACCCACAAGGTTTTTTGAGCTTTTTCCTCTGCTGTGGAGGTGCTTCAAGAGGTATTTTAAAATTTTCTTGCATATGCATGGCTTTCTAAAGATAAGGCCACTAAGAAATTTGAGAATTGGTGTTAGAGAAGGTAGTGAAATCCTAAAAGAAAACACTTGACCTACATACTATTATGCCTTGACCTAGTTAGAAACTCATCATCTCCTTTGATCCCTTTCCACATCATTTCATTAGTAGTACCATTTCTCTTTAAGGATCTTGAGGCATGGGTAAAGAATGGATGCCTAGTAGGTTTGAACCTATAAGAGAAATGAAAGGATGGATGCCAAATAGGTTTGAACCTATAAACACTGAAGAGCTGATAACCTCCCCTACTATTTTGACCTATTTTCAAGAGTTGGGTTGCTATGAATTCTGTAAAAAGGTACAAAATCTCTAGAGTCACCCTCAGTTGAACAAGCTCTTTGCCCTAAAACTTCATAAACATCAAGTACACCTAACCAGGGTAAAATTTGAGTTGACCACGTATGCCATCTCTAGGGCCACTGGAATGCCTTGCCTAGGAGAAAGGTGGTTCAAACAAAAGCACCTGCACCCAAGCCACTATCACCCATTCTTGAAACCAATTTTTCAAGCTAACTGTAAAACTATGTTCCCCTTCTCTCATCTATTGGACAGGTATGCTCTCCTAATGAAGATCATCATGAAATGCTTCACCTGTGAGGGTAGGTTCTCCAGGGTCTATTCATACCACATAAGGCTCCTCATGCACTTCACCAAAACCATGCTGCTACACATGCCCTACTATCTTTGCAAAATTACTGAGAAAATGTCTTCCATCATGCAGAAAAGGCCTCCATCCCAAAAAATGTCAATCCTTTTTCATCATTCCCTCATAAAAGTGATTGTCTCACACCAACTAGAACAATAAGGCATCCCCTGGGATGTTTTCATTGCCCACGATGATTTCACAACTCCACAGCCCACTCCTTTGCGAAATCTGCCATCATCATCTCAAAATCCTCCTCACACACATCCATCACCTTCCACTAACCTTGGTTCATCTTCTTCACATGAATCATCTCCTCAAATAGACCTTACTCATTCACCTTCCCCTAAGAAATTAGAAAATGAAGAAATTAGTGATGGCCAAGAAGAAAGAAGTGATGGCCATGAAGAAAGCAGTGATGAAAAAGAAGAAAACAGTGAGGAAAAGGATGATGAAAATGAAGAAAAAAGTGAAGAAGAGGAAGGTGGTAGAGAGGGAGATAGCCAAGAAGAAATTAATAAAGGCAATGACAAATATGAGTGTGTTGATAAAGAAGAAAACAAAGTTGAAACTAGTGAGCCCCATAATGAGAAAAAGAGCCAAAAAAATGGGTCTTATGATGGAGACAATGACACTGAAAATACATATGAAGACATTGGGGAGGAGGCATATGAAAGAAATGAAGGAAAAAAAATTACAGTGACAAGAATGGAAAAGACAACCAAGAAACAAAGTTTTAAGTTTTTTTTCGTAGGCAAGAAAATGATGACAAAGGGCCAAGTAATGAAGATAATGAGCAGGGCAGTGAAGGAGAGATAAGCTAAAGGAACTCACCTAGTGAAGAAATAAATGACCCTCACAGTGACGGGAAGAGTAATGAAGGTACCAAAGACAGTTACCCTACAAAGAATGCAAACAATGATACAAAGGATCAATTTGAAAATGAATACAGTGGGTCAAAATATGAGGAAGAGGACAGTCATGGAAATAAAGATGTCCCCAACAAAAATCAAGGCGCCTCTAACATTGCAAAAATAGAGGAGGACAGTCCTAAGGATCTTGATAGTGACAATGGCATAAAGGATAGTGAGGATGCTGATCAAAGGGGTAGCCAAAAGCAAGATAAGGAAGATGCACACACAAAGATAATCCATGAAGAGAAAAAAAACCCTAAGGTCATTACTGATGAAGCTTTGCAGGTAAAAATTGTTGCACCTTTCACCTTTACCTATCAAAGAGGAGAGAGGCATGTTTTTTCGGCCTCCAAAGGGAAAAGGGCCATGCACTCCTCCTCAACTCAAATGAAAGACAATGGTAAACAACACATGAAAGAGGAAGAGGACAATTATGAGGAAGAAAGGGAATTTGAGCTCATTCACATAGACAATGATGAGGAAAATGAGACAAGAATAGTAAAATATCTTCTACAAGACCGCAATGCATAGATCAAAGACTTGGGATTTGAGTTAGAAAGTTCTAAGGATCTCATTCACTTTTTGTAGATGCAGAACAAACAAATGGGTGGCCAGTTGGCCATCTATGAAGCAAGGGCACTCAAATATCAGAAATAAGCTCAAATTTCACAAGTGCGGTTGGAGGAATATAGGGGCACTAATGAGGAGGATAGTGGTGAAGAAGGCCATACTAGAAGGAGACCTAAGACTATGAGTCTTAGGAAAGCATTGGAAAAACAAAGAGAGGAGGAATTAGCCCAAGCACAAAAATTTCCCCTCACTGAACTCCTTGCCATGGAAATTGAGCATAATAGGGAATCATGGCTTGGGAGAGCCAACATACTCTAAAGGCCAAACTGGTGAAGGCCAACAAAGAATTGAGCTTGCAAAGGAGAATGACTGAGCACTATAAACGGAGAGATCACTTTGCAAGGAAAAAGCTCAAAACTACCCAAAATGAGGGCCTGACACCAAATTATGAAAAGGACAAAGCTAGGGTTGGAATTTTGGCCCAAGTTTCTCTATAGGTCTCCAAGGACCCATGAGGCACCTACCTACCAATTTTGAGAGCAATTGAACAATTTTTTGTTTTTTGCAAATTTTAAGGCTAGGAGCGCATCACACCCTGTTCTGCACTTTTTCCCAAGGAATCTTCAGGAGGATAAGCTTACATTTTTCGATTCCCCATCATTATAGGACCATGCTCACCAATTTTCAGCTCAATTGGAGTTGTTTTGACCCCTCAAAAGGGTAAAAAACACTCATTTTTTCACCTTTCTACCCACTTTTATGAGCATGTGTTGCGCTCTTGGATATCTTAGATTTTTCCACTTTTTTGGAAACTTGCAGAGGTCAGATTGAAAAATAAAAGGTAGATCTGGAAATTATACTTCAAGGGCTTTCCAACGAGTCATCTCCGAGCCTTTTCCGACATCGGGAAGGTCTCCAAAACACTGCTGCAAAAAGACCTATTTCTGCGCTGCGCTCTTGGCAAGTTTTACAATTTTTGACACAGTGTGCTGCGCTTCTGTGTGTGACTGGGCAGAATGTGCGTTTGGAAAGTTTTCTTAGGCATATCAGGCCTAGAAGTCAATTTTATTTCCATTTATATTCGGAAAATATATTTATTAGATATTTTTGTGCCTTAAGGACAACTTAGGATATTTCTTTTGGGCCAATAGGCTTCTAGATACTCTCTTTGGATCTCCTCTTCCTTTTTTGTTATATAAGGCATCAAAATTCATTGTAAATGATTGAGACTTGATGTGTTTAAGATAAATACATGGTTTTATGAGCTTGGAGAAGAAATTGGTTTTATGAAGTGAATGAATGGCTTGTTTGGCTTAATGATGGAGAAGCCTGTTTGCAGGATTCCATAGCTTGGTGAATGTTGATGTTTTCTTAACTTGTTAATGTTTTCTTGTCCTCATTTTTGTTTCATTCTTCTTGGTTGCTATAGATCAGAAAAGTATAGGTTGATACATGCTCATGGAAGCACCTCAAACCTTCTGTTTGTTATAGCCTTAATGTTTTCCTCTTTTAGTCATCTTAAGGAATTCTTGACTGCTGCTTAGGCCCACTAAAAATTGTTTTTGTTTCATGAATGATTAGTATGCTAGCTTATAAATATGATTCATGATATACCCTAATTATTTAAAGTTTTCAAAACCCTATCTTGAAGCTTTTCTATGGAATATGATTGATTAGGTTAAGAAAAAGAGGTCTCATTTCGATCTTGCCCTTTGCCCATGCTTACCAACTTATTTCCGAGTTCCCAATAACTTGATATATGTTGTTTAGGGGTTCCCTCTCCATAAATTGAGTTTTTTTTTTATCTTATGTGTTTTCCCAAAAGCTGAAGGTGAATTTATAAAGTTAGGAGCTCTAATGCTTCTATGTTTCACTAGAATGTTCATCTTACATGTTTATTAGTTTGAGTATTGTTTATAGAGATTTATTGTTTTCCCTACCTCATGAGTTATTGCTTTAAGACTATATATGTTTAATACCTCTTAGCTTTTTCCCAAACTTAATGTTCATTACACCTCATACATCACCTAAAGGATCCATTAACCTTTCTAAATCGGCTCTGCAATACACTCTGTTTCATCATTTAGACACCCTTAAATTCATCTGACCCCATATCCCTATTGATTTGATAACCTCTCATTTCCACCTATCCTACTTGATCATCTTACCCCAACCCAAAATAAACAAATAAACTACACTTAAAAACTAGCCTAAAATCAATCATCCAAAGCGAACAAGTTCACATCCTTCGCATAATAGAGAGATCCCTCTCTGAGTCTAGGAAGGCTAGGTCCTAGGACTCCAAGGACTGGTCTGATGTTTCCCTGTCATTTTTTCTACCAATCTACCAAATCATGGGACCATAACATAATGGAAATCACGGTGGGACCCTCTGAGTTCATAACAATCTAAATACCCCTTAGGAATCCAGAATCACTTCATCAAACAGTATCCTATGATTTATAGCTACCTCATCACTATCACTGACACAATGGTGATTATGATGCAACCTCTGATGTCAGTGACAAACTAAGTATCCCCTAGGACTTCAGAAACCTTCGTCAAATCATAGAGAACTTAACTGATAGCCTAAAAGTAGAATCTAGCTTTTTCACCATCATAGAAAAATGATGACTTAGCTATAGGACACTCTTACATACCTTAAGGGCTGCATATAGAAACTCAGAAAAAACCCCAAAACATTTCTAGATTGGCTTTTTTCAGTATTGGTGGTGGACCGTAGACAACATATCCTTAAAACAACTAAAAATATCCACCTGGCGACTCCACTAGCCTCCAGTAGGCCTTCTAATTTTTCTAAGTATCTATAGACTCCTATAGGACTACATCAAACTAGTCCTGAGAAGTTTAGAAACCTAGTCACACACTGTGCGAGTTTGATAGCACCTAGAGAGGTCAGCCTTCTGAAAGTAGTCAAAAAATTTCAACCTCTCAAAATTTTGAGTTTGAAATTTGGCTCCACGAAGAATCAATACCAGATCTCATCTGGATCCGAACCCTCCTAATATAGTTGATGACCCAGAAAATATTTTGTGGCATACTTCTAAAACTAGAAACTCAGCTACTAATAGGACCATTCATAAAGCAAGCTATATACCTGAATAGCTTACAGCCTTCCAAGAACCCCAGTTTGACTTGCACCATACTAAAAACCTTTTGAGGACCAAGTCACAAAGTAGAATCGACCATACCAATCTTGAGCCTGCCTTCCACACCACCCGATTTCCAACTTCTCCACCACTTTGGCTCATTTCATGTAATATTCCTAAAATTAGCATGCAGCTAATAGGAATATTAAATTTTGATTCTTGCACTTAGTAGGTGAATAAATGGGGGAAAGAGACCCATACTTGTCTTGTATTAGCATAACAACCCTCTTGGTATGAAAAGGGGACATCCTAGTGGCTAGATTTTGCACTATCCATGTATGAACAGGGAGAGAATCATGTTGATTCATTCAAGTTGACTAAGTCAACAAAGTAGTATGGAGGAGTAGCTTTGATGGAGCTACAATGTAGTTTTGGAGGGAAAGTTATCATATGGTGTTGGAAACCCTAATGGGTGGGACCCAAGGTGAGGAGTCTCACAAACCTTATAAGGAGGAAGATATCAAACATTTGGGGTTAGCTTATGGATTATTTATTTTGGTCTTCTTAGACTATTGAGCATTCTTCAGCTGTTGAGTTGAGTATGCAGTGTTGTTTAGCACAAGGCATTCCTTCTTAAGGATTCCTTCTCCTTCCTTGAGAGGACTCTTGGAGGATAATTTTTCAGCATTTTTCCACATCTAGGCTTGAGGCCAAGCATCCTCCTTCAGCTACAACGTTATTCCTATAGCAGGGAATGTTGTGTTGCAGGGTGTTGCAGTGGAATAATTACAACACCAGCTTTTGAGCTTATCTTTCAGAGAAGGGAGCTCCCCTTTCTTTGCAAGATCTGTACAGGAGATTTTTGAGCTTATTGTACATCTTGGCATGTGGATAAATCTTTCTACATCATCTACTACACAGTCATTTGTAGAAACTGTGTTATTTTTCCCAGCGTTGCAGTAGCAGGGTCAAGACCCTTGATCCTGAGCTAGTTCCTTGGAGGAAGGGTCAACCCTTCTCCCGGAAGGCTTTGTATAGCATTCTTATTCTGTTCTTTGTATATTTTAGGTATATTTATACAGAGCTGCAATATCACTATGTTTTCCAGATCTAGATTTTCATATATGCTATTTTATACATTGTACTTTCTTGAAACCCTTGCCGAGTTATTCTTATTATGTATAAAGAGGAAGGAATATCATTTTTCTCAGCCATTGGGTGCTTGTAGACTCCAGATATGTTATTTCTCATTTTCTATACATAAACCTTTAATAAAATAGCACTGTACATGCTTCAGTCCTTTCTGCATGAGTTAAGCTATGGGGTTTGGGCTTATTCGAGTCATATTGACTTTGGGAGATCTATTTATGTTGGCTAGAGAGATTTGTTTCTACTCCAATTATAGACGTGAGTTGTATATGGTATATTATAAGGGATCCAAGTCCCATTTCTCACATATATAACATTATTTTCTGAAGACAGTCATTTTATGCCCTATATTGTTGCATTTCCCAACTTTGGAAGGAGTGTATAGGCCATATTATTGCTGTTGATTATTCATTTGTTGTTTATATGTTCCTTTACATCTTATGAGCTGATTTACACCACTATGTGCTTGGTTTTCTGAAGCTCCAACTTAAGAATATCTTAAGATATTCTTATTGTTGTAGAAATTCCCTATTTTGGGATATTACAGTGGTATCAAAGCTGCCATCTTGGCTCAGCCTATGGATTTCAGATCCAATCTAGAAGATAAGAAGAAGAGGAGATCAGAATTACGGAGAGGATGAGATTACTCTCATCAATTTTTAGATCTAAGAAGGGGCTCTCCAAGGAGGTTAAACAGATGAGAGAAGAAATATGCAATGAAACTCCCAGAGGGTTTCAAGAAGGAGAAATTTGTAGTGAGACCTCTAGAAGGTTTCAAGAGAAATAATAAGACCCAATAACTTCCTATTCTCATAGAGGGAGCGAAGAGCAAGAATACCACTTAGAACATGATATCCTGAGTGTATATTTGGCAGAGTACAAGTGCCAACCTAGAGCTTTCAAAGAGACTCTAGATCTTCCTCAATTTATCCAACTGAAAGAAGAAAGGAGGCCATACAACAATATGATGGTGAAGGGAAATAGGTTTCTATTTTCCACTTTTTATGGATCACCCATATGTAAAACAAGTGTTTGGGTGATGAAGTTAGAAGCATTTTTCCTTCTACATCCAGTAGTGGAAAAAGAGGCTATGGAGATCTTAGCGCTGCACTTGGAGGGTAAGGCAAGCTCTTGGTGGTTCAGCCATGTGAGTCATGCAAGAGTATCTACTTTTGTATATTTCGTGCAAAGGGTGATCAGAATATTTGACAGTGAAAGATTAGAGAAGGATTCCTCATCCCCACTTGAGGAGACTTTTATCAACATTGTCACATTCATGAGGGGGCAACCATCCATATCAGCAGTTGGATCAGCCAACACATTGAAGGGACGAAATATTGAAGCCATAAAAGATGTTCCCAAGACTCACCAAGGTATGCATATATTTCCATTTCCTATCATTTCAGAAAATATTATGGGAAACCTTGGGAATTTGTCTTCACATGGTCAAGGATCAAAACACATTGCTGATGTGGAGCAACAATATTGCACTGTGTTGTGCAACCTTGGTTTAATCAAAGGAGTTAAAAACATTCATTCCATTACACCCTTATTGAGTTGCATGCAACATGAGGAGTTAGGATGTAAGATTTTGGAGGGCATAATGAGTGTTGTGCCACTTTTTGATGATTTTTTACCTTCAGCACACTTGGGTCCTTATGGATTCAAGAGGATCATTGATGAGAGATATTTTCTAAAATATCTCTGAGGGGTTACATCTCAAATTCCCATGAGGTGTAATGAGAAAATCTACTTTGGGAGATTGGTAGTCTTCATTGGGAAGATACCAAGGGCGAGAATGATTGGAGGCATCCACATTTTGATGAATGGAGGTGGATGGAGAGCAAGAGGTTGGTGAACCACTTGTAGATCTATGACACAGGGCAACGAGAAGCAAAGCTGCGCTGGCTATTCTTGAGAGATTTTGACCATCTTGGGTCATACCCTTTGTCAGGAGATATGTGGTGGATGGAGGCATGGCATGACACCCATATGATAAAACAACATAAGAATTGTTTGTATGGGGCATCATACAAGACAACCATCATGATATTACTCTATGGCTTGTATGAGGGAGAGATGAGGGAGAAACAAGAGTTTTTGTTGTTGTGGTTACACTTGGGAAAGTATGGGCAGAATTTTTCCCATACTTATCATGATATTTCTAGAGAGAAGGAAGGCACATTCAAAGTGTAAGGAGGCTACCCTTCAACATTGGAGGATTATGAGAGGCTTCCATATAGGAAGAAGAGCTTATCACATATCAGCATGATGGTGGATGGGTTTGGCATATGGAATTTCAGAGGGAGGAGTCATGGAGTGACAGGAGCCTTATCACTAAGGCCTACAACGCTGTCACTTGGGAGTATGTTCTTATTGATGGAGTGTTCCAAGAAGAGTATGTATCCCTTCTTTTTGCAGATTTTTATGAGGAGATTATCATGGGAGGAATCATTCATGGACCTCGCTTTCAGCCTACTCATTATGTATGGTAAGGAATGCATTTATGTACTTGTTGATTACTCTATTGAGTATTTCTATCTTCTCACCATATATGAACAGTGCATTGCTCCACAAGAGAGCAAGAGTATTTTTGGGTCTCATGGTCATTTTAGGGCCAATATTTCTAATGCTAGTAGCCCATATATACATGACTTTGGGAAAGTATATTGCTATTTTGATTATGTAAAACTGATATCCATTGCTGCTTACTACCCCATGGTGGAGAAACAAATATGCACAACTTGTAACTTATTGAAGAACCACTTGCCACATGATGTTCTCAAACAACAGTTGGGAAGACTGTGTAGTATCCACTTGGAAAGCCAATTGTACCATCCAAACTTGCACACAACCTTTAGCATTTTTCTGATTTGGATGCCATATGGTGATGATGTGCCATTCATCTTGTATGGAATGGTTTGGGTTGGAATGGCTCATGACATTGGAGAGAGGATCATTGGAGATTCAATTTTCTTCTTGCAACTTGAGGGCAACCATGTTGCAGCCCAAGGTCAACATGCCAGCTACACTTATCATAAGTGAAGAGGTGGAAAGCATGGGATAGGCCTTCTTTCCTATCATGTTCATCTATTCAGCCCACCTACACTTCATGAGCCAAAGGTGGAGGAGATTCTTCATGAGTTGCCATGTTGGAGGGTGACTCATTTTATATGGATGATGACTTGGGGGTGGAGGTTTCACTTGGGAATAAAAGTTTCCCATGCACTTAAAACTCCATGCCTTGAGAGGACCTCTAGACAACACATAGTTGTCTCCTTGAGTATTTTAATTTTGCATGATGATATCCATTTGGGATGTATACCAAATATTAACTTGTATGCTTGGGAGAGGCACTATGGAGTTTCATTGTTGAGACAACATCTTATTCTTTAGGAGAGCTCATCATAGGAGGATGCTACAAGAAGAGGGAAGGAGACTTTCCAGTTCTATCCTTGCAGTTGCTTGAGGACAAGCAACATTTAGGAGGGGAGGAATGTAATATTCCTAAAATTAGCATGCAACTAATAGGAATATTCAATTTTCATTCTTGCACTTAGTAGGTGAATAAATGGGGGAAAGAGACCCATACTTGTCTTGTATTAGCATAAAATCCCTCTTGGTGTGAAAAGGGGACATCCTAGTGGCTGGATTTTTCACTTTCCATGTATGAACAAGGAGAGAACCATGTTTATTCAGTCAATTTGACTAAGTCAATAGTGCAATATGGAGGAGTAGCTTTGATGGAGCTACAACACAGTTTTGGAGGGAAAGTGATCATATGGTGTTGGAAACCCTAATGGGTGGCACCCAAGGTGAGGAGGATCACAAAACTTATAAGGAGGAAAATAGTAAGCATTTTGGGTTAGCTTATGGATAATTTATTTTGGTCCTCTTAGAATATTGAGCATTCTTTAGCTGTTGAGTTGAGTATGCAGTGTTGTTTAGCACAAGGCATTCCTGCTTAGGGATTCCTTCTCCTTCCTTGAGAGGACTCTTGGAGGAGAATTTTTCAGCATTTTTCCACATCTAGGCTTGATGCCAAGCATCCTCCTTCAGCTAAAACGTTATTCCTATAGCAGGGAACATTGTGTTGCAGGGTGTTGCAGCGGAAGACTTACAACACCAGCTTTTGAGCTTATCTTTCAGAGGAGGGAGATCCCATTTCTTTGCAATATCTATAAAGGAGATTTCTGAGCTTATTGTACATATTGGCATGTGGAAAAATATTTCTACATCATCTACTACGCAGTCATTTTCAGAAACTGCGTTAATTTTCCCAGAGTTGCAGTAGCAGGGTCAAGACCCCTGATCCTGAGCTAGTTCCTTGGAGGAAGGGTCAACCCTTCTCCCAGAAGGCTTTGTATAGCATTATTCTTCTATTATTTGTATATTTTATTTATATTTATACATATCTGTAGTATCACTATGTTTTACAGATCGAGATCTGCAGATCTGATTTTTTATACATTATACTTTCTTGAAACCCTTGCCGGGTTATTCTTATTATGTATAAAGAGGAAGGAATCTCCATTTTATCAGCCATTGGATGCTTGTAGACTCCAGATATGTTATTTCTCATTATTTTCTGTATAAACCCTTGATAAAATAATGTTTTACATGCTTCAGTCCTTTCTGCATGAGTTAAGTTATGGGGTTTGGGCTTATTTGAGTCATATTGGCTTTGGGAGATCTGTTTATGTTGGCTAGAGGGATTTGTTTCTGCTCCAATTTTGGATTTGAGTTTGATATGGTATATTCTAAGGGATCCAAGTCGCATTTCTCACATATATAGTGTTATTTTCTGAAGACAACCATTTTATGCCCTATATTGCTGCATTTCCCCACTTTGGAAGGAGTGTATAGGCCATATTCTTGTTTCTGATGATTCATTTTCTAATTATATGTTCCTTCACATCTTATGAGATGATTTAAACCACTATGTGCTTGATTTACTAAAGCTCCAACTTAATAATATCTTAAGATATTCTTATTATTGTAGAAATTCCCTATTTTGGGATATTACATTTCACCCCAAGTCTGCTCAGAATCAGTTTACTGGTCCAAGTAATTCTGCCACACCCATTCACACCACCACTATGAAAACCACTCCATCTCATAGCACAAATCCTCCACTTGTAAATCCACCATTAGCTCCCACCATGGCAGCATGGTATGCACCCCTTGTGTTACCACAACCATTAGTACCTTTTCCAAATGATTACCAATCTAAAATCCCACTCTTCACCATGGCTTAATCCACTACTACCCAACAACATGTAGATAGAATGAATTATCCTTTTGACTACATGGAATTAGAAGAGGAAACCTTGAAGATGAGGATGTTTGCCCAAAGTCTAGGGGGAGAAACTAAGAAATGGTTCAAAAGCGTAACTCCCAAAATTATACATGACCTCCCTTTCCTTTACCAAACCTTCATAAACAAATGGGAAATCAAGAAAAACCCTCTTCAAATCCTCTCGGAATATAGCAATATTAAAAGAAACATAGGAGAATGTGTCTAAGACTATTGCACTAGGTTCAATAGTGTTTACAACGCACTACCGCCAAAAATTAAACCCCCATTAGGCCTAGCCTTAGCTAAATTCCCGGAGGGTTTTCACTCCGACATCGCCTATAAACTAAGAGAAAGAGAGCCCCTAACTTTATAAGACATGCAAAAAGGAGCTATAAGTGTAGAGGCCAACTTAATTGAAAAAAGAGCTAGGCTAAGATCAGAAAATAGAGTAACATACAAAGATGACACTGTGCCCTCCACCTCCTCCTCTGATTCCAAGATGGACAATATTCTTAGGACCATGGAAATAATGATGGAGAGAATAAGCATAAATGAAAAAGCACCCCCTAGGGACAACCAAATAAATCCCCAAAACAGAAACTGGAATCAAAATTTTAGAAGAGACTCGCCCCAAAACAGACCAAGGGAAAATGATCAACAAATCAGGCCACCCTTCCAAGATAACTATGTTGACGAAGGCGAAAGAGATATTGAACAACTAGATGAAAATAATCTAAAATTAATAGGCTCTGATAGTGAGGATGAGGTTTTTCTCACACAAGAAGAACAAGGTTTTTTCTCCACAAACCAAGATGAAACAAGATATGAAGATTCCAAAGACCATGAATTGGGATTAGAAAATGCCATAATGGAATTCAATAGACAATATGATCTTAGGAGTAAGAAAAACCAAGACAACTCCAAGAAAAACAAATCAGACATTGTTGTTAAGAAAACTAACCCCAACAAGGATAAAACTAGCCAACCAGGTGTTGACACAAGCTGTCCTAGCACCTTTGCTAGTGGCCCTGAGAAAAATCTACTTACCAAAGCCCCAAATCAAAATCGGCAAATTAAAAATGTGGAAAAATTTATGGCTGATAAAACTGATGTAAATATGTCCAAAACTCAAGTACCTTTCAGTTTTTAAGGAGAGATTTCTAAATCAAAATAACCATCCCTCTCATTGAACTGGTAGCTCAGGATATGTACCACTCCCAATTTTTGAAAGTTTTAAACATAGGAAGTGATACCAATACTCTGAATTTGACATATGATAAACCAAAATTGTTGTTTGGACCTGAAGTAGATGGAAAATACCAAGAAGGAGCCATTACCCCATTCTATGTTAGCCTAAACATACACGAAAAAATCCTACATAATGCCATGCTAGACTGTAGTGCCTCTCACAACCTCAGATCCATCTTTGGAATATGGTGGTTCTGATTCAAAAATCCATAGTACATCTGATTCAAAAGTTGCAGCAAGATCCTAGTACATCATTTCATCACCTTAACTACACCCTCATTCTTCCTCTTTTTCCCTTAACAAACCCATCTTTGAACTTCCTCATATCCATCTTTGGAATATGGTGGTTCTTCCCGCCAACATTAGAGTTTATGAAATCACAATTAACATTTATTTTGTTCTCATCATGAGGTTCTTCTACTATCTTTTCACCATTAGGAAACCTTTCTTGTATAAACTTTGTCAAACCTTCCATGTCTGCTTTTAGAAAATTCTTCATGTTTTCCATTTTCTCATCGATCTTAGCTTTCATGTCATCAATCTTAGCTTCCATGCCCACTTCCATGCCATCCATCTTAGCTTCCAAACAAACCATATTAGCTTCCATGCCTTTCTTCAAACCATCCATCTTAGTTTCCACGCCTTTCTTCAAAACTTCCATTTCATTTTTTGTTGTTCTTTGCGAGAGCGAAATTTGCTCTTGTAATTTTGATATGTCATGTTGCCATTCTTCATCTTCATGAGTCATAGTAGAGCCTTCTGAAGGATTAATGGGTGTTGAATTCTTTTTAGGGGCCATTTTAGAATACAATACTGATATATATTCTACACTATGCCCTTGGAATCAATTCAACTTGATTCTTCAAACAAGACTTATGCAATTCGGAAAAAAAAAATACACACCTTTTACTAGCTTTTAGGAGATCAATATTGAAATTGAATTATCTCTGTAATTGAAAATATTCGATATCTGAAATTCAGCCCTGTAGTAGCCCTCTGAAGCTTCTTTCAAATGCCACAGGTCTGACCTGATTTTGATGCTCCAAGACAAAGTTGTGTCCAATCTCCCACAATGACCTAATTCTGGACTGGTTCAGTAGAGCGAAATTGTACGACTTGCCACGTGTCACTGTTTTGTCCTTTGTCTCTGAAATTGATAGCGAAGAAACTAAAGGCGGTTTACGTGTGACCACTTTTGACGGCACTCCAATCCAATCTTCAGAGAGAGAGTTATTGAACTTTTCCCCCGATCACCTCTTTGAGATGAAATTCAGGAGCCTGAAAAAGCACTACCTTCCACAGATCATATCTCCAAAAATATTGCGAACCAAGCTCTGAAATTTTTTGATGAATTTCCTCAGGATTTTAGCTTCGTACCATATGAATTTCAGATTCTGAACCTTCGTAGAAAAAAATTTATAGCGCAAATTCCACGATGACCTGTTTAGGAGCCTGAAAAAATACCTGACTTCCACAGATCATATCTCCAAACTTATTGCGAACCAAACTCTGAAATTTTTATACAAGCTTCCTCAGGATTTTTTCTTCGCACCCTAAAAATTTCAGCTTCTGAAACTTCGTAGAAAAAACGTTATAGCGAAAATTCCACGATGACCTGTTTGGAGCAGCGAAACCCTAGAATCCAAAGCTCTGATACCAAATGTTGGGTAACCAGCTCCAAAAATAGAAGAAAAGAGATATCAACGCCTTAGAAATAAGCCACTTCGAGGGGGAAACCTCCAATACATTACATAAATGAACAATTCTTGGATGATACAATTTACAAAACCTCCTTTCTATATATAGGAGTCCATGGGGCCATAATGTAATCCTAGTGGGCCTCAATGTAATCCTAGCCGACCTAACAATAATAATTTAAGGGCACAATAATAACAAAATGGGGGTTACAAGGGTACAATAATAACAATAAGGGGTTTACACTAACAATAATAAGGGGCTATACTAGTGATATAGCGACCTATCATCTATTCTGAGCTTAATTTCCACCATCTGGCAGTGGGCCAAGTAGCCACCTTCAGCCACAGTACAATCTCCTTGAGGAACTGCGTTATTTTGTAGTGTGTTGTAGTGGAGGGTTGAGAAACCCTGTTTATGAGCTAGTTTCCTAGTGAAAGGAGCATCCTTTCACCCAGAAATCTAGGGAGGAGGAGATACAAACATATATTTGTTATTTCAGTCATATTTTAGCAAAGATCCAATGATAGAGAATGATTCAGCCACAGAGTTGCAGTCTACACTTTTTGCATCTTGTGTATTTCAAGAAACCCTTGCTGATGTTAGGGTATTCTGACACATAGGAAATAGTTAAGAATAACTTATTCTAGTGTAGAGTTAGGTAAAGTGTGTTTCTTTACCATGTACATTTGTAACTTATAATCCGATGATCATGATCTGTTGTGATTCGACGGTTATCTCTCACCTCGGTATTAATGACACTTGATCTGTGGCTTCATACTCGATTGGTCCATGATCTCTATTTAAAGAGCATGAAGGGTCATTTTTCTGGTAACCATTTATGAGAGAAACATATGTAAATTTTCTTTTTATATTAATAAATTTCCTGAAGTGGCCACGTTGGCTCAGGCCGTGGACTATTCCCCTCTTTGAGGGTTTTAACCATGTGATTATACTTGTGTACTAATTTGTGATCTGTTTGTGAGTGGTGGCCTTTGGTTCTTGATCTACGGAACTTACCCTGTAAATTCCTACATGGTATCGGAGCTATTTTGAGGGCTATGTCCATTGTTGATCAAAATCTGAAGCTGGTTTGACTGCATGCAAATGTGATTTTGTAGATCTACTATTTTTGAACATTTTTGGGCTTGGATAACTACTTAGTTGTGTCTAGAGCATTTTTTATAGTAAGGAATGCCTTTCGTTTCATGTGAAAATGTTTCCGGCTGCCCAAGTTATGAAAGTTTAGATCTGGAGGTATAAGGCATATGTTTTGCAGTTATATTTGTTAATAGCTCTGCTTATTTCGGTTCCCAATTTTTATATTTGGTTTTTAGCTTTTATTTATTTGTTGGATGTATACCCTCTTCTCTATGTATGCTCTTTGATGTGCGTTGTGTGTGATCTTGGCAAATCAGAAATAGGGAAAAGGTATTTTTTTTGCTACATATGCTCTTTCCCCGCATCTTTCTGCGATCTCGGGAAATCAGAAATAGTGAAAAAAGTGATAGTTGCTGGTAAGGCTAACCGATAATCTAACATTCTATCGTAAGGCTTTGCATTTCTTTGTTTTTGGTCTGTTTTTTGTGTTTTTTTGTGCAAGAAAAGGCACGCACACCGAAGAGTAAAAAAAAAAAAACAAACCCCCTCCTCCTTTCATAGAATAACGTGATCCTTTTACCATCTCACTTGGTGAGGGGTTAGTTTATGAGGATAGAGGTCTTGGGTTCAAGTCTCCTTCTCAAGCTTCTTTAAAAAAAAAAAATTGTTCAATGGGTCGGAATTTTTTTTTTAAATGCCGCACTTCATCCCGTTCTCATAATTATTCGGCATATATAACTCATATTTTTCAAAAGTCTTAACTTCTTCATCTGGAAGTCGTTTTTAGAGACGTTTTTTTTTTTAAACGGCCTACTTTTTCGATATCTTTCCATTAGATTAGTTAGTTTCAGTTTTTCTTAGTTTGAGTTTAAAAAAAAAATAAAAATGAAAAGTGCATGCCTAGTTATTCTTAACAGCACTAATTATTTCCAATGGCTACCTCACATGGTAGATATAATTAGAAGTAAAGGGATTTATAGAATAACCACAAAAAAATAAACTAAACCTTCTAATGATGATAAAGCTGCTAAATGGGAAAATAAACAAGATCAAACATGAAGGTTGATAGGAATGTCCATTGCTCACGATCTTCGATTTCATATCCTTGACATTAACACCCCTGATGAAGCCCTGGAAAAGATTAAAAAAAAAATTGGCATTAAAAATCAAATTAGGGCCCACCAGCTTGAAAATGAGTTGCTTACTTTGGACCCTAATAATTTCTCCTCCATTGAAGGTTTTTTGTCCAAATTCAAGACCCTCAGAATTCTTTTAGAAGGTTGTAAGATAAAAAAGGATGATGGTAGCCTCATCTATTGCATTCTTGCTAAGCTTGGCCCTGCATACTCTATTTTTCTTTCCACCTTCCATTCCACCAGAGAAGCCATAATTTCTTCAGGAACCACCTAAAATAATCCCTCTTTTGATGCCTTTTGTGATTCTTTGATAAAAGAAAAATAAAAACTTTTACACCTTGGTCTTATCACTGCTAGAAACGATTCTAAGAAAGCCTTAGCAGCCCAACAACAACCATATCAAAATAATCCCAAGAAGTGATATCCTAAAAAATATGGTCCTAAACCAAACAAGGTCCCTAAGCAATTTCAGCTGCAAATTGAAAAATCAAATCACCAAAATAATAAGGCTAATCAAAACAAATGGAAGAAGAGAAATAGACATTGCAAGTTTTGCAATCAGGATGGCAATATATAGTCCAAATGTTTTAAGAAGATGGAAGCCTTAGAAGCAGCAATGAAAAAGCATAACATCAATTTAGAGCACTCTTCACCTTCATCTTCAGGCATGGAACTTTCTTCTTGTGGTTGTCAAGCATCAAGATCTGGTTATGCATTAAATGTATATTTTTCTTCTCCTTCTCATGAGTGGCTCATTGATTCTGGAGCTTCTTACCACATGGCTAAAAATAAATCCATGTTTTCTTCTTTAAATGATTGTAACACCAAACATATTTATGTTGGTGATGATAGATCTCTTAGTGTTGTAGGATCTGGAACCATTCATCTAGTTAATGGTTAGTTTAATGATGTACGATGCATTCCTACCTTGTCATGCATCCTTCTATCTGTTTATTAGATAACTCATTCAGGTGAAGGGAAAATAGTAGAATTCTCACCTCATGATGTTGTAATAAAGGACCTCAAAGATCCTAAACATATTTTAGCTACTGGCATTGCTGATGATTCCACAAGGTTGTATAAGTTTGAAAACTTTGGGTCATCATGTCTTCCCTCTGTTTTTGTTGTTCATAATGATGATGTGAGCAAACTTTGGCATGAGTGATTTGGTCACTTAAACTATCGCTCTCTTCAAACTATATGTAAGGAAAATATGGTGACGAGCCTTCCTATGGTATCTTTCCAAGATGGTGTTTGCTCCAGATGTGTACTCATAAAACATCATCGTGATAGTTTTGAAAAACGTGCCTCTTGTCACGCTTCAGCCCCTTTGCAGTTTGTGCACAGTGATTTATGTGGTCCACTTCCTATTGTTTCTTTCTCTGGTTGCAAGTACTTCTTAACTTTCATTGATGATTTTTCTAGACGCACTTTGGTATATTTCTTAAAAACCAAGAGTGAAGTTTTTAACATGTTCTTGGCCTTTAAGGCCTTTGTTGAGAAACAATATGGACATCAAATTCTCAAGTTAAGATCAGACAATGGTGGAGAATATGTTAACAAAAAATTTATCAACTTCTGCACTGAGCATGGCATTCAATTGCAACATAATGTTCCATATAATCCACAACAAAATGGTGTATCTGAAAGGAATAATCGCATCTTAAAGGAAATGGCTAATTGTATGCTTCAATCTAAAGGAGTTAGTCTCAATTTTTGGGTAGAATAAATTAACTATGCAAATTACATAGTAAATCACACTCCTACTAAGGTTTTAAAGAATATAACTCTAGAAGAAGCTTGGAGCTCAATCAAATCAGATGTAAGTCACTTTTGTGTTTTAGGAAGTGATGCTTGGGCCCATATTCTAGATGTGAAACATAAAGCCTTAGAACCTAAAAGTGAAAAATGCATTTTTGTTGGATATTCTGAAGATGTAAAAGGATATAGACTTCTTCAACAAAAATCCAAAAATATAATCATTAGGAGAGATGTAAAATTTGATGAAAATATATTGGCCTATGGGCCCAGTTCAGTGGGTGTGCCACCTTTGGCCTGCGATCCTGATTCGGCATATGTGCCACCTCTCTCTCTCTCTTATATTCTTAATAGCATTCCTTCTAGTTCATATGATGATATCGAGGATGAAAATCCTCCTCCACCTCTTGAAATTATTCCTTACACTCCACAACTTCCAAGATGTGTCCGCTCTACTCAGGATGTAGCAGGTTCTCTTGCAGGTGACCCTGCAAATCGACGACGTACATGTTCTTAGTTCGAAAGAGCCTCTTCCTTATTGGCTCAAGTTCTAGAAAATCTTGATCCAAAAACCTTTGAAGAAGCCTCTGGTCATCCAGCTTGGGATGAAGCTATACATGAAGAATATCGTTCCTTATTGGCGAATGGTACTTGGGATCTTGTTCCTCTTCCAAAAGGAAGAAAACTTGTCAGATGCAGATGGGTTTAAACAAAGTTTGGACCAAATGGAAAATATACATAAAGCTCGTCTTTTCGCTAAAGGATTTTCAAAATTTGAAGGCATTGACTATACTGAAACCTTCTCCCCTGTTGCCAAAATGAATTATATCAGCCTTGTTCTTTCCCTTGTTGGTTCCATTAAATGGGAAGTCCATCGGATGGATGCTAAATCTGCCTTCTTACATGGAGATTTACATGAAGAAATATACATGGAACAACCCCCTGGCTTTATCCAAAATGACTCTAGCCTTGTTTTTTGCCTTAGGAAGTCTCTCTATGGTCTCAAACAAGCTCCTCGGGCTTGGTATGCCAAAATGAATAGATTTCTATTAGATAATGGATTTTCTAGGTGTCATTCTGACAACACTATCTACACCAAGAAAGTGGGTAAGTCCTTCACCATCCTTGTTCTTTATGTTGATGATCTTATCCTTATTGGTAGTGATCCAAACCATAGAAACCATGTGAAGTCTAGCCTCAAAAATAAGTTTGAAATGAAAAACTTAGGATGCTTGCATTATTTCCTTGGTCATCAAGTCTTGCAATCCAAGGAAAGCATTATCCTCTCTTAGTCCAAGTATGCCTGTGATCTTCTACACCACTTTCACATGGAAGACTATAAGCCAACCCCTTCTCCCTTTTAGTTTGGAGTCAAGCTTTCAGTCACTTGTACTACCCCTGAAGTTGATGCTACCTTATACCATCAACTTGTTGGTAAAATTTTGTGTCTAACCCATACCCATCCTGACCTTTCCTTTGCTGTTGGTATTATCGCTCAGTTTATGCACCAACCTCATGAAAGTCACTGGAAAGTAGCTAAAATAATACTTCGATATATGCTAGGTACAGTTCAGTTCGGGATTCATTACAGTGCAAGAGCATCTCCCTTGTTGATTGGTTTCACTGATTCTGATTGGGCTGTTGACCTTGATGATCAGAAGTCTATTGCGAGATATGTATTCACTCTTGGTTTAGGACCTATTTATTGGTCTTGTAAGAAACAAAGTGCCATATCTCTTTCTTCAGCAGAAGCAGAGTATCGTGGTGCGGTTGAAGCCAGCAAGGAAGCCATGTGGCTTCGTCAGATCCTGTCTAAATTTAGTCTTCATTAGTAGCATCCAACTACACTTTGGTGTGATAATTAGGGAGCCATTCAGCTATGTAAAGATTTAGTTTAGCATCAGCGTATGAAACACATTGAACTCCACATACACTTCATCAAAAATCTCATTCATGGTCATGTTCTTAAAGTGCAGTTTTGTCCAACCAATGATCAAGTAGCTGATATATTTACGAAGGCTCTCACAGAAGAGAAGTTTACAAAACTTCGATCCATGCTTGGAGTTCAGGAAAGTTGTCATGAAGGGGGGATAGGATCTAATGCCTCCTTCCTTCTCCTATTGTGTCACTTTTGTAAATCCTTCAATCCTATCCCAATTTGTTCTTAAGGGGGGATGTTAGGATATTTCAACACATAGGAAATAGGCTCCTTTTGTGTCACCTTTGTAAATCCTTCAATCATATCCCAAGTTGTTCTTAAGGGGGGATGTCAGGATATTCCGACACATAGGAAATAGTAAATAATAACTTAGTCTAGTGTAGAGTTAGGTAAAGTGTGTTTCTTTACCATGTACATTTGTAACTTATAATCCGACGGTCATGATTTTTAGTGATCCGATGGTTATCTCTTACCTCGGTATAATCAACACTTGATCCATGGCTTAACACCCGAATGGTCCATGATCTCTATTTAAAGAGCATCGAGGGTCATTTGTCTGGTAACCTTTTATGAGAGAGTCATATGTAACATTTCTTTTTATATTAATAAATTACCTGAAGTGGCTGTGTTGGCTCAGGCCGTGGACTGTTTCCCTCTTTGAGGGTTTTAACCACGTGATTATACTGGTGTACTGATTTGTGATCTATTTGTGAGAGGTGACCTTTGGTTCTTGATCTACGAAACTTACCCTATAAATCCCTACAGCCAGGTTATCTTGGGATTGTGTTTGAGAGACTAGTTCTCCATTTTCAGATCTTTTTGGGTATCATATCAGTAGATCCACTTGTTTCCATTTTCCAATAGGAATAACCCTCACAGGGATTGCATTTTCATGTATTCCGACATTTCTGTATAGCAACATCATTTGGGATTCTAGTGTATTTGGGCTTTGAAGGCTTGTTTTCCTAGTTTGAGTGATTTTTTCCTCAACACATTGTATATTTTTCTATTATGATACATAATATAATGGATCTATGATTTGCTCATGTGTTTGCATTGATATTTTTTGTACATTCCAGTTTTGTGTTCAATTTTACTGTCTTTCCTAATTTGGAATATTACAGTGGTATCAGAGCTTAATCTTGGCTCAACTTGTGGGGAAATACATCTATAGAAATGGAAGAAAAATAGATCCCAAAACTTCTTCTTTAGACCATGCAGAACATTGCTAAAGATATCAAGGGGATGAGATTAGAAAGACAGAAGGAATCCTCTAGAGGGTTTCATCTTGGAGAAAGTTCTGGCACTTCACATTTATCATATGAGCAACCAGCAGTACATCCTTCCTCACAACACTCCACTATGAGCACATTCTTATCATTGGGAAGTGAGGTGGGAGGGTCATTAAGAGAAGAAACCCTTGGTGATTATTTCTTAGAATACAAATCTTAATCTCAAAGGTTCAAGGAGAAATTGACCTTCCAGGAGTTCTGTCGGATCAAGAATGGGAGAAGATCCCACAATCACCATAAAAGTGGAGGGTACATGCAAAACCAAGATCTACAAAGTACTATGGGCAAGTTCATTTTTCCCTCTTATGATGGATCACCCAAGTGCACAACTAAGGTTTCAGAAATGGAGGTCGTCAAGATAACAATGATGCACCTAGAAGGTGAAGCACATGAATGGTGGTTTCATGGCCTATATACACTTGGGCATGCTAATGTCACTTATTATGCAGACTTCACCTGGAGGTTGGTGGAAAGATTTGATCCCAGGAATCCAGAAGCACATTTTGTTTAGCTAACCAAGCTCAAGCAAACAGGAGATCCAGATACTTATATCTCTAAATTTATAAAGCTTTCAGTCATGGTGTCTAACCTTATTGTGGCCAGGAGAGTCTCCATGTTAATTAATGGGTTGGTTGAACCATTTCATGGGTTGGTGAAATCCACTAGAAAAACTACGCTCCAAGAAGCTATGGAGAGGGCTAGAGACCTACAACGTGCTTTACCCAAGGGAAAAGCCCCTTTTCAGCAGAAGCCTCCTCTCAAACAAAGGAGAATCATGAGAAGAAATCTCTTGATGATGATGCCTAGGGAGATTTAAGGAGAAGGAAACTTTGTCTCACCTGTCGAGAACCATGGGTATTAGGCCACCAATGTGTTGCAGGAAAGGGGCATTGTATTGAGATATTTTCTAATGAGGAGAAGGATACTAGCACTGTAGCAACAGGAGAGGGTGCACCACTAGTAGGAGGTGTAGTGGGAGAATTTGCTCCAATGGGAAGGACTCTTGCATATTTGCGAGGATTTCCCAAGTATCTAACATTGAGGGATAGAGACACTATTCAGGGGCAGAGAGTATCAGTATTGATAGACAGTTTGGCCACCCATAACTTTATTGATACTCATTTGGTGTAGAGGAGGGGAATTCACATAGAAGACTTTGAGGGCTTCTTTGTTTTAGTTCCAGGAGCTAGAAACATGAAGTGTGACAAATATGTTCTAGAATTAACCATCACTATTGGGACCTACACATTGATAGACCACTTATTTTTGGTTGATATTCTAGACACCAATGTGATATTGGGTGTCCAGTGGTTAATCACCTTGGGAAAGGCTACCATAGATTGGGAAACCTTGGAGATGGAATGGATAGAAAAGGGGAGTGGTAAACATTAGAAAATTAAAGGCATACACACCTATCTACTTCAGATTGTCTCAGCACATAGGATGGAGGCTGATTTCCACAGAGGGGACATAGAGTGGGTAGTAGAACTTCGTATGTCAGAAGCAGGGGGCAAGGATGCATGAGTACACCCAGATGTACAGTCTATTTTGGACCATTATTATACAATATTTGGAGATATTCCACTAAGAAGACCTCCTGATCGAGGATTTGAGCACACTATTGAGTTGGAGTAGGGGATCCAAGAAGTGATCACCACACCCTATAGGCATCCCAAATCCTACATGGATGATATAGAAAATCCATTTAGAATATTTTGGCTTTAGGACACATCCAACCTAGCACCAGTGCTTTTGCTTCTTCAATGGTTTTGGTGAAGAAAAATAATGGAACATTGAGGATGTGCATTGATTATAGGGCCTTGAACATAAATACAATGAAGAATAGGTTCCAAATTCCCAGGATCGATGAATTGATGGATGAGCTAAGAGGATCCAAGTATTTTGCTAAGATTTATTTGAGATCGGGATATCATCAAATCAGAGTGAGGGATCAAGATATCCCCAAGACAAAATTCTGATGCCACTATGGCCATTTTGAGTTCTTGGTGATGCCTTTTTGGCTAACCAATGCCCCAGAAACATTCCAGTCTTGCATGAACCACATTTTTCATGAGCAATTGAAGAAGTTTGTATTGGTATTCTTTGATGGCATTCTTATTTATAGTTTCACATGGGAGGAGCATCTACAATATATTAAGACAATATTATGCATTCTTAAGGAGAAACAATTCTATGCTAACCTCTCCAAGTGTGAGTTTGGACTCACAAAGATGCTCTATTTGGGCAACATCATTTTAGTATATGGAGTGAGAGTTCATGAAGAGAAGATCTATGCTATTAGATATTTTCCCTAGCCAAAGAATGTCACAAAACTTCAGGGTTTGTAGGCATCTACACCTACTACCGGAAGTTTTTTAAAGGGTTCTCTAAACTGGAAACACCACTCACAGGTTTGACTAAGAAGGGAGCTTTCATTTGAACAACCACAACGCATAGAGCTTTCAATAGGTTCAAGGAGGTGATGAGTATCTTCCTGGTATTGGTTCTACTATATTTTACCCAACCCTTTATGTTGGAATTTGATGCTTCAGGAGAGGGAATTGGAGCAGTGTTGATGCAAGGGGAACACCCCATAGCTTGTGATAGTCAGAAGTTTCTGCCACATGAGAGGTTGTATCTGATATATGATAAGGATATGTTGGCTATTATGCATGCCTTAGCCAAGTTCTGGCAATATTTGGTGGGTAACAGATTCTGAGTGAAGACTGATCATAGTAGTATTTGATTCTTTCTTGAGCAGAAGCAATTGCAGGAGAGACAATAGAAATGGGTGAGGAAGATCCAGGCTTATGACTTTGACATTAAATATGTCAAGGGGAAGAGAAATGTAGTGGCAGATGCTTTATCTCATAGGCTAGCAACGTTTTCCTCAATGAGTATGGATACAAATTGGAAGGCTCAGTTGCTAGTGGAGTATTCCAAAGACCACTTTGCATGTGAGATCCCAGATGGACAGGTGACTGATGAGAGGTATAGAGTGATGGATGAGGTCATCTATTACCGATTAGGTCTTATTGTCTAGATATTCTAGACTCAAGAGGAAGATTTTGCAGGCATCACATGATTCACCACTTTCTGGCATCAAGGATTCACCAAGACATACCGGGCAATTCAGGACAGATTCTCATGGATGGGTCTCAAGGAGGATGTGATCTAAAACATCAAGGAGTGTGTATTTTTCCAACAAAACAAAGGGGATAATAACCATCCTGCAGGATTTCTGCATCCACTCCCTATTTCGGATGGAAAGTGGGAGAGTATTTCCATGGACTTCATCATCGGTCTACCTACAATTCAGGGTAAGGATTGTATCTTTGTATTTGTTGATATACTAACAAAGTATTCACATTTATTTGTTATTTCTTCATTATATACTTCTTCATAGGTAGCTGATATTTTCTTTAGAGATGTCTTTAGACTCCATGGTCTTCCAAAGACCATCGTCAGTGATCGAGATAGCCGCTTCATGGGTGGCTTTTGGTAGGAGCTTTTTCAGCTAGTGGGTACTGAGTTGACACCGAGTACCAATTATCACCCAAAAATAGATGGATAGACATAGATAGTAAACAAGTGGTTGGAGGGCTACTTGTGATAATATGTTTCGGGGAAACAAAGGGCATGGCTGTGCTGACGCCATTTGGGGGAGTATTGCTACAACAAAGCATTTCATATGTCCATTGGCATGACCCCATTTCCAGCTCTTTATGGGTATGGTGCTCTATCATTTTCTAATGTGATGTTTGGGGCAAGCAAGGCTCCTGGTGTAGAAATTATATACAAGGTGCATGTATATATCCAGATTCTCCTGATCTAACAATATTTATCTTCTTGCTAAATACAAAATCCTTCCACTGTTATTCTTTTGTGGAAATTAAAATCAATTGCAAACACATGAAGAAAATAAAAACAATCGGACATAACACAGTTGTTTAACGGGAAATCCTGAGGCTAAAAAACCCCAACTATCATATATTATGTATCATGGAGATCATGTAACAATATCATAAAAAGCTTAGTACATCAAGCTCTCAGTACAATCAATCATCACACACTAATCAGAAGAAATTTGCAAATCCATGCACCAATTTCTTACCACCTGATAGCCTACCTCCACTGTTCCCTGTTGAAGAATAGATCTAAATGAATTCGAATTACCCTTGCCTTGACTTCACAATCCTCATTGGCAACTCCAATGTGTGTGTGGTGCAATCAATGCATCACTATAGTCACAACAGATAGTCCATCTTTACCTTTCACCTATCTCTCCACTGGGTCTCCACTGGAACTAACATGCACTGTAGTTAACAATTGTATTTTTCAGTTGATTAATGAGTTATTATTTGTGAATTAATTAACTAGTTTATTCACTCCACTCTCACTAGTGTATCATTCAGTTAGACTATATACAAATAGCTCAACTGAGTTAAACTCCATTAACTGAGTTAAACTGAATAACAACTCCATGAACTACTCTTCCAACTCTGTCATAAATTTTCCCCTTCAGTTCTAACTGAGTCCTCCATGCATGAACCACCAGTAAACCATAGGAATTGCGTAATTCCTTCAGCCCAGTGATTTTCCAAATCTATACACTGAAATTAAGTGCTCCAAGAGAATAATTTATTGTTTATTGTCGGATTATTATTAAGAACTAATAATAATCGACACTTATATTTTTAGATTAGCGATCTATAAATAGACTTCACCCAATATTCTAAAAATATAATTCCATCTATTTTTCCAACTTGACCAACCATCCACAAATAGCATCCTGCAACTTCTGAAATATGACCACCATGTCTAAAAATAGACATAGTCTAAAAATAGCCTTGCACCTAAAAATAGCCTACGGGCCCACTTAGTGGAGGTGACTGATTTTCACTAAGCTTCATCATCTTGTTGAATATCAAAATTCCCTCTCAAAAAGGTAGGGATTATCCTTCACCTCGATCCTACCTCTATGGTATTCAAATTTGCTCCTGGTGAGCGCCTTCGTCAAAATATCTGCATCCTAGTCCTCCGTAGGAATTGTTAGGAATCTATAATTAGCAAGATTGGCAAAGTCCAATCACAGAAACAACATCGTTTCAACCACTTTGGGATTCTAGGATCTAGCCCTTCTGAATCCGGAGAGGGATCTCTCCAATAAATGCAAAGATGGATTTTCCTTTGAATTTTGGGATAATGATATTAGGCTAGTTATGAATGCCAAGGGTTTGTTTTGTTTTTGGATGGTTGAGCATGATTACTATTTTAGGTGGAAATTCCTAAATGCAAAGAGTTTCAAAGGTGTGAAGTTGTAAGCAAATAGAACAAGTTTTGGCCAGGAAGGTAGATAATTGCAATTTTTAGTCCATTGGGCTATGGAGTCATAATAGGATTTAATTGGAACAACAAGAGGCAAGAGTGGTCCATGGGGCAAGTAATATATGTCTAAGGATCTCTTTGAAGATTGATTTATGGAATGAAATGATACAAAAAGAAGGAAAATTAAACAGATGCAGAACAAAGAGCAGCCCAGGATCTGGTAAGTACTTTTAAACTAGCCAGCCTTTGAGACACATTTAAGAAGAACATGAAAGCTAACTAGGATCTGGTAAGTACTTTTAAACTAGCCAGCCTTTGATACACATCCAATAGAAAACATATAAAAAACAAGGGGAAACTTGAAGGCAACTGTTAGAGTAGAAACTAGCGAGCCGGGCTCACCACAAATCCTCTCCTAGCTCTGCTTTACTTGGTTACTTTCAAGACAAACCCAAAGATAACACAGAATGGCCTAAGATATGGTAAGTACTTCTAAACTAGCCAGCTTTTAACACATTCCAAGGGAAACATTCAGACAGTCTTTGGGGATAAAACTAGGACCAGGGCACACCATATCTTCCTTAGTTCATCTCTACTTAACATGAAATGAAAGTAACATCCAAGAACAATATTCAGCTAAGACAATAAGACGAGGGAATGCCAGCATTCCTATGCTTAAACTGAATTAAATCATTCCTAAATAACAAAGATTGGAATAAAACATTCAGATAAATATTTTCAGTCAGAGAAGGTTACTGATATACAGTAGATCCTAACTCTATGCATGTTGTTCTTTATAAGAGAAGATAAAACACAGTGAAAACAGAAACAAAATGACAAGTTACAATGAGAAAAAACATCATCATCAACATAGACCAGGATCCCATAAATCAACTTGTATTGATGCTCCAAACCAGTTACAACTTTAAGTCCAATGCTTTAGTTTAGCAATCATGTACTCATCTCAACCTAACTTATCTGTCACGAGCAGAGCTCTAAGAGCTAGTGAATACTATTTACAATCAGAACTTTCCAGCTCAATTACATTACAATGTTCAGCAACCTAATCAACCAACCCTTCTCTCATCTTCTGCAGTAGTATTTATAGAATAATGAGGAGACGAGATCTATTAGAAGATATTTAAGACAATTAATATAGACTTAATGGTCCCTCAGCCCTTGGGGGCTCAATGAAGAAACTAACATAGGTGTCTTCTGTATTAAATGATTTACACAAATATTTTAAGCTCGGTGGGAGCTCTATTTTGACCTTTGAGGCTCTGTGCGGTGTCAAAGTAACTCTGCAGATGTTTTGTCATTAATTTCCTTGGTAGAATTTACTCTCTGGCTACGTTTGAGACAAATATCTGATCCTGATCAATAACTCTAGCCTCGGATATGAACTCTTTGAGGCACAGGTGGCATCGTGGTAGCTAGAGGAATCAATTCACCTTAGCTGTGGCAGTGGAGGCTTTCCTGTTCATAAAACACTTAAGATTTTCTTCAAAATGTGTTTTAATTGGGGATTAGGCTTTTGAAAAACCATCTTAAACGTAATCCCCACAAAATCTATCTTTAATCTTCTGTTCTGATAAATTTTGTCTTTGGCACTGATACTCTCTGACTGTGCTCGATTCATGGTTTTTTGCTGGTGTATAGGGTTGTGCAGGGGTGATATGGCATCAATGCCTCATGGATGATTGATGATATGTGGAGCTTATTCCTGCGAATGTTTTCCTCTGGTGAATCAAAGGTGGGAGGATCGTCACCCTCCGCCTTTGAAAATTCTTCAGACATAGCGGAAAAAATGTTTAAACCATGCACAATATAAAAACATTAGAAAATCTTGCATGTTTAGGCTATATTGCTTTAGAGGACATGTGGGGGAAGCATGGCCATTGGATGGCATCATCCAACGGTCAAGAGTGATTAGAAGAAGTTGGAGAAGAGCGAAAAAGGAATTTGAATCGAAGCCGTCGATTGCGCAGAGATCGACGGTTGGGAGCGAATGCGGAAAGTCAAAGCAGAAAATGCTGACTGGGTGACGAATCAGAGTGAGGAATTATGGGCCATCGATCTGTAGATCAGATCGATGACATAGATGCTTTACGGACCGTGCTGTATCCTGGTTAACTGTCGACCTTCTTTGGTGAGCGATCACTGTCCGATGAGAGGCCTGAGATCAGACGGTGGACATCAATATCACCTCGGGTCCATGTCCGATATTTAAAGCACGATGAATGGAGGTTTAGTGAACAGTGCTCAGGCCACGTGTCAAACAGTGTATGGAATCACTGCAAAATGAAAAAAACTGCCCCGCTTTTAATAGCGGTGCAATGGATACCGCTTGTTTTTGCAATGGTGAGTAGTTGGCGGGGACCACCGGGCGAGAGACTGCATGTCGTCGATCTGCAGATCAGATCGATGGTGGAGATTGACTGGAATTTTTGCACCGGCGAAAAGTTTATAATATAATAATCATCGAAAATTTAATATAAACAAAGGTTTATACTTTGGGGCGGAGAATTATTTTCGATAGGGTTTGGCGCTCGTCTGCAGGGCTTTTGGGCGCATGGGAGATAATATGATCGAGGGAGATAGGACGGAGGGCTAATCGGCATCGGGGTGATGAGATAAGCACGTGGGTGGCCAGCGCCTAGTTCTAGCACCAGGGTGTATGGAAGGGAAGAGTTTAAAGACTTAGCCCAAGGGGGCTTGAGTCTACAATATATAAAAAATGTGATTTTTATGGTTTTTCAATGATTTTCAAAGGTTTTGAGGATTTCGATAAGGCAAAGAAGGGTCTTAAACCTTATCAAAGGGATTTTGATGAAGGGAAAAGGGGGAAATCATGAAAATGAAGGGTTTTATGGGGGAAAGAGAAGGGGAAATAAGGTTATTTTTAGAAGGGGATGGAAGGAGAAAAATGGTGTTTGCAGCAGTACTTTGGCTTGGGAATCAGCAGGATTTTTGAATGTAGAATAGGCACATTAGTGAAGATTGGGATACAGGCATGAGGCCTTCAAGAGTCTTCAAGAGCCAACACTTTTTAGTAATAAAATTTGTTCCTTGAAGGCTCCAAAGAGTTTTTAGCCAGGATTTGGTATAACAAATTTTATACCTGGCTAACAGTGGCTCCACTTGGGGATGATGCCTTCTTGAAGGCATCAAGAACTTCAGACTTGCATTCTCTGGGAGGCTGATCAATTGCCTCATCCATTGGGCTACCTTTCATTCTTTGGAGGGTCTTCTTCGTTCTGAAAACATATTTAGCATTCACAAAAGCAATGGATCTTCGTCAATACAAACTTTCTACCTACCCAATCCTACTGATCTAGCATTTTTTCTTCATTTGAGTGCACTTGGATTGGAAAACTCTTTTACAACATTTTGTTCTTTTGAAAATAGGAAAAATAATCTATTTCTACTCCTTATTTCTCCATGGACCCAGATTAAAAAGTTGAGCCCATATGATTCTCTACCTAATCTACTATATGTTGGGATTGAACTGTCCAACAAACTTTATTCTCTAAATTCTACAACAAAATTTAAAAGCATTCAATTCAGGATTGAACAGTCTAACTTGATGCTGGTCTATGGCATAAGAACAAACTGCACATAGACATTATTTTGCACAAAATTTAAAAACAAAATGGAAGGCTTGAGATTTGAGCTTTGAAAGCATTTCCTTCCTCTTTTTTATAGCTCTGTTTTGACTTTTGTTTTGAGCTGTCTTTCCTTTGCTAACTCGTTCAGATTTTGAGCTAATTGGAACCAGATTTTTACATCCTTTGACTCATAATTCGAAACAGATTTGAGTCATTTTCTCTTTGAAACCTTAGGTTCAGATTTTGAGCATGTTTGAACCTTTAATTTCTATCCTAAAATATCTACTGATAAGCCAAGATTAAATAGTTTGGAAAATCGAATTCACTATCCTATCAGCAGAAAATTTAAAGCTAATTAGTCAAGATTAAGCTGTTTGACTAACTAGAAGCGTGTTCTTCAGGACTGGAATTTGAGCTTGCACACTTTCAGATTTGTTTCTCTTTTTTGGTATGGGGCTATACCTTTCTTGTTTTCACAGTCTGCCCTCTTTTCTTTCTTTTCTTTCTCTTTTTGTTTTTGATTTTTATAACTTTGAATGCAGTGGTGGGTGAAATATTTATAATGAGAAAAATATAAAAGGCTTCTGGAATAAAACACGGATCAAGAGAAGTAATGCTTAAGCATCCTACCATTGACAAGACCCCCAAACAATTTTGTTCCATTCAACTCCTGTAAGAAAAATGCATTATTATCAGCAACTGAATGGATAGAGTAAGGGCCAAGCCATAAGTTGTCAAATTTCCCATGCTTGCCCTTGTCTTCCCTCCTCAAATCCCACTTTAAAACTTTTTCCCCAATCTTGAAATTGCTGGCCTTTGTTCTTCTGTCAAAAAGCTTTTTAATGCTGTCCTATTTTTGCAATGCTTTGCTATAAACCTCCTCTCTCATTTGCTGAAGATGAATGGTTTGATTTATTCTTCTGATCATGTCATTTTCTTCAGTTTGCAACTCTTGGATCAACTTCATAACTGGTACATCGAGGCTACTTGGAAAAATTGCATCAGTACCATACACAAGCTGGAAAGGTGACATACCAATAGATTTCTTCAAATTCAATCTATTAGCCCAAAGTGCATGAACCAGCTTTGTGTGCCAAGAATTTTTGTTGTCCTCCAATAGTTTCTTGATTATGTTCACTAAAATTTTATTTTAGGATTCTGCAAGTCTATTACCTTGAGGGTAATAGACCGTGGAATGTCCCAATGTTATTTGATATCGGTGATAGAACTCAACCATCTTCTTTGATCCAAATGTTGCTGCATTATCAGTAATAATCTTGGTAGGACAGCCAAATCTGGAGAGAATGTTAGTCTCCATAAATTTTATAATAACTGAATCATTGGCCTGCCTACAAGGTATGGCTTCTATCCACTTAGTGAAATAGTTTTTGGTAGTGAGAATCCATCTATGCTGGGCAGAATATGGAGGATGGATTTCTCCTATAAAGTCAAGTCCCCACTATTGAAAAGGAGCTTCAACAGTAATGGGATGCAGAGGTAGGGGTAGCAGTTTTCTTTTGCCTTCAAAAAGTTGACATTTATGACAGGCTATGATCATCTTGTGCACATCATGGAAAAGAGTAGGCCAATAGAAACTAGCCCTCAAAATTTTGTTGGTTGTTGTCTTCCAGTACAAATGACCTCCACACTCTCCTTCATGGAACTGGTATTTAACCCTCTCTCCATCAAAATCAGGAAAAAATTTAAGCAATACACCACTTGCATTTTTCCAATGAAGACATTTATCTACAAATGCAATAGTTTATAGCTTTCAATTTGAGGAATCTTTCCCTTTTTTCTGTCAAACCAGGAGGTGTATTCAAATTAAGAAAAACATAAATAATATCAGCATACCAAGAGGACTTCATAAAATGGTCTTAAACAATGGGAGTTGAGATTTCCTCTTTATCATCTAAAGCATTAATCATATTAATATCAAGAACTTCAAAATTGTATTCAGCCATTAATCTAGCTAGACCTTGGCCTTTGATGAGTTTAGTGGGTTTTATCTATAAATCATATTCAAGGATAGCAACAATCCACTTACCTCTCTTACCATCTGGGTCCTGTGTTATAATGTCTTTCACAACTGAATTTGGGATGAAGGCAATGATGTGTGAGTGAAGAATGTATACCCTGAAGTCTTTCAAAGCTTTAACCAAAGCAAAATCTTGCTTCTCCATAATGTTATACTTCAGAGGGGCATCCCTCAATGCCTTGCTAAAGAATGCAATAGGCTGCTCTTGTCCTTGTGGATTTTTCTGTAGAAGGACAGTAGCTATGGTATGTTTTGATGCAAATGAAAAAATATAAAAATCTTTTGAAAAATCAGGACTTATAAGAACCGGTGTTTTGGTTAACGCTTGTTTCACCAGCTCAAAGGATTTCTTTGCTTCCAAGGTCCGTTTTACCCCTTGCTCCTTCTTCAACATGTTTTTGATATTCCTAAGGAGCTCAGCCAAGTTGGGGATGAACCTTCTCAAAAAGTTTATCTTTCCAATGAAATATTGCAACTCCTTGATGTTTCGGGGATGAGAGATTTGCAATATGGCCTCAATCCTTTTGGGATCTATCTTAATACCTTCTTCTGAAATAATGTGCCCAATAAGTTTACCTTCTTGGAGACCAAATAGTGTCTTCCTAGGGTTTAAAGATATTCTGAAATTTCTGCATTTCTCGAAAACTTTTCTTAAATGTTTTAAGTGCTCTTCATCTATTTTTGAAAACACAGTGACATCATCAAGGTATATAATGATGAAGTAGCCCAATTCTTCCGAGAATGCTATGTCCATGGCTCTCTGAAAAGTTTCTCCAGCATTTATTAGACCAAAGGGAATTTTTACATACATGAAAGTGCCCCATGGTGTAGTAAAGGCTGTCTTTAATTGATCAACAGGGTGAACTAAGATTTGATTGTACCCTGAGTAGCCATCAAGCAAAGAGATTCTCCTAGACCCTACCACCCTTTGTAAAATATGATCCATCTTAGGTAAATGGTAGTTGTCTTTTAATGAAGCTTTGTTTAAGTCTCTAAAGTCTATACAAAGGCTGATCTCTCCAATTTTCTTCCTAACCGACACCAAATTAGACACCCACTCAAAATATCTAATAGGGACAATAATACCAGCTTCATACATTTTCATGATCTCCTTCTGAACCAAAGGCAACTGAACAGGGTTTATTCTGCGCAGTTTCGGTTTAAATGGTTTGTGGTTTTCCTTGAGGGGGGATTTTGTGCTGTATTATTTCAGTGTCATAGGATTTAAGATCTTCGTAATTCCATGCAAAAATATCAAAAAAATATTTAAACAACTCTATGTATTTGAGTTTAATATGAGTTGGTAATGATTTAGACAGTTTAATCATTTTTGGTTTAATTTCACTGCCTATATTGCACTCTTCCACTTCGGTCTCTATAGGTTCTAGTTTTGGATTCTTGGCCACATCGTTAAAATCAAACAACTCTTCTAAAGGCGCCAGACCGCTTGGAAAAATTTCATCTTTAGAGTGTAGAGTTTCTAACTCCTCTGCTTATAACTCTGCATTCAATCCTATTTTTATTTTCAGTTTTCCAATCATAATATTAATATCGACAAGCTCAGAAGATGGCTCTTCTTCACCAAGAAAATTTTCTTCACCACAGTCTGTATCATAGTTTGAGTCCGAACTATGTAGTTCGAATTCATTTCTGAATTGCATGAAGTCTTCTATTTGTTTGTCTCCATCAAATACCTGCCAATACTTTGCGTTATCAGGCACGGCTGGTTTAAATTTCATCTGAGTTGTGCAGTCTTTGGTCTGATATGGCGTTAAGCATGTTCTAGCTACAAAGGCTGAATTGTGGGCGGAAATATTTCTTTTTCTTGGGACGAAAATAATTTTGGACTCCTCGAATGTTTTTAAAAGGTCCACGACATTGTTTCAGTAGGCTCTAAGCCTGGGATGATTTGCGTTATACTCCCCATTGACTTGCCTAATGACTAACTCTGAATCCCCATACACGTTGATTCTTCTAGCTCCTAAATTTTTCAATAAATGTAAGCCTAAGAGAAGGGATTCATACTCTGTTATGATGTTGGAACAATTAAAGTTTAATTTGCAGGAAATGTAGTCTGTGTGGTTATTTTCAGTGTTGGAAATCCAGACACCTGCACCAGTGTTAGTCCTAGTGCAGGATCCATCAAAATACATACTCCACAGAGGATCATTCTCAGTTTCATCTGTTTGGTGGTTGTCCTCTTCAACTAACATGCTTCTTGATATTTGTGGAATGTCGGCACTTAGTTGCATTTGTTTCAACTCCTCAGGTTTTTCATTGGGTTGAGGATTTTTTTCTCAACTGTCAAGGTTTAGGAGCAATGGTCTCATGACTTGTGGCTCAAGACCTTTGTTTGGTTTGCTAACGTTTTCAAGTACAACAAACTGTTCAGACACTTCTGTGTTGTGTTCCTCTTCCTCCCTATCGGCCATTAATCATGTTAAAGTGACTTGTTCACTAAACGTTTCATCATTAAACATAAAAAAGGAATCAAGTCCTGTATTCACAGAATATAGAGGAGAGTTTTGTGGTCTGTCTTGACTTGTAACCGTGTATTGCATATGGGATTCCCTGTAAAGTCTTCTATTGTGATTGAAAATAGGGATAGTCACATAAGTCATGTCCATTTGCATATTCCCTTGTAACTTAGCTCCCCATGATCTAGATAACATCATTCCATACTTGGGGGGAACATCAGCCACAACAATATCCATTACTAGGCATTTGGATGGAATCTGGGCTAAGTTAACACAGAGGTCTTTGATTAATCCTAAACATTTTACTCTGTTTGAATAAAAGGAGTACAGATATTTATAAGGTCTAGTGATTTCTAGACCAAGGCTCTCCATCACAACTTTTGGCATTAAATTATGAGAAGCTCTTAAGTCATGCATAAGGTTGTGCAAGATCTTGTCGTGAATGTTTAAACTTACATAAAAGGGAGGAACAGGTCCCTCTTGATACATACCTTCAATCTTCGGACAAAAAATAAGCTCTGGTTGGTCATCATTAAGATTGAATGTGTCCTCATTCTCTTGAATTTTCAGAGCCTTCAAAATTTGGGTCCTATATACATTCTGGGAAGCTAACTCAATGAGGGGAACAGAGATTTTAATCTTTGAAATATCCTTCTCTAGGCTGAAAGGGATTCGGTTCTTTGAAGAACTTGTCTCAGCTTTATTTGCTGCCAGTCTATCAGCAACATGTGTTTGCTTATTTTTCCTATGTACATTTGACAAAATTGTTTTATCAGGAGTACTATCTGAAGTGTTAGTACTACTAAGGTCTGTACTCTGTTTTTCATTTTTTTGAGTGCCTTTCTCTTTACCTTTATCAGAATTTACAGTCACTGTTTTGTCCTTCTGTTTGACAACTTTAGGCCTAGTTGCAGTGCTGTTTTGTGAAGATTTGTCAGAGGTTTTGGTGTTGGGAGTTTGCTGACTGGTTGTTCTTCTAAGGTCATATTCTCTTTGAGACTCTATGATGACATTTTCCGTGTCTTGATAATAAATTTCATCGTCATCTCTTTTATCATCATAAGGTGTATAAAGACCTTGTTTTCTATCATAATGGACTTCAAATTCATCCTCATCTACCCCTAACATGTTGATATCATCCTCCTCTGTTATCTCATCTATTTCTTCAACCTCAATTACGTAGTTTTGATGAAAGGGGGGAGTGATATGTTGATCATCTTCCCTAGGTTTGTTTGGAGGTTGGTTCCTTCTAAAATTCTGATTCTAGTTTTTGTTTTGAGGAGCAGTTTGGTTTTGACTTGCTTGTGCTCTCTCAATAATGCTCATTTTCTTCATAATCTCCTCCATCATTCTCTTCATCTTTGAGTTGGAAGTAGAGGGTGTGGATTCCTCTCTAAAAGATACTCTCTTTTAATTTTTCATTCTTGCTCTCTTCTCCATCAAGTTGACTTCCATAGAAAGAGCACCCTTTTTCATCTCTTCAAGAGTTTCAAAATCTCTTTCCCTCAGCTAATAGGCCATTTCAGGGTCAAACCCTTCAAGAAAATTGTTTAAAGATTAGCCTTGTGGAGGTTTCAGATCTGGGGAAAGCACATTATATACACTGTTAAATTTGGTACAATAAGCTTGTACACTTTCCCCAGTGTTTCTGTGGAGGTTCTTGTAATCAGAAAGGACTTGGAGAGGATTTTTCTTTACTTCCCATTTGTTTAAGAATGTTTGATGGAAGGTTTGGAGATCATTTATACTATGGGGGGTTAAGCCCTTAAACCATTTTTTTACTTCTCCCCCCAGATTTTGAGCAAACAATCTAATATTGATAGAATAATCATCAATTTCATCTCTGGCGAAGTAGTCATTCATCTTATCCACATGTTTTGATGCAGTTGTAGCATTGCTAGCATCATATAATGGAATTTTTTACTGATAGTCCTGTGGAAGATTGACTAATGGTACAGGAAGGACTAAGGGATCATACCATGTTGTCATGATATGTGGTAGGGGTGGATTCAAAAGAGGTGGATTAACAAAAGGGAAGGTGGTCTGGAATGGAGTGGTTTGAACAGTGGATGTAGGGTGAGTAGAAGTGGATGGACCAAGGGTAGATTGCTGAGCTGATCTTGGATGTGAGACACCTAGGTTATGTAGGAAATGTAAATCAGGAGGTGTTGTTTCTCTGCGACCATGATGTTCAATTGTTTCAGGAGATGAAAGTGAAGACTCAGAGTCTAACTGATCTAAATCATCAAGAGACCTAGTTCTAAAGGGATTTACTAAGTCAACTTGTGATTGTTGCAGAGCTAAAAGATTTTCAGGAATTGAATTAGCTCTCAAGGGTGATCTGAAAACAGTTGATAATTTAATCTTAGGAGACTTCCTAAGGAGACTTTCTGGGTTATCAACTATTTCAGGTGGATCAGGGTCAGGATGGGCTCTAGTGTGAATCTTTCTAGGAGCCACTATGCTGTGTTTTTTAGACCCAAATAAACAAGAAAAGTTCAACCAGATATGACAATCTTTAAGAGGTTAACTAGTCTGTTTTAAAAATTTAAATCCTATAGTCCTCTAACTAATTTTGAATGATATTATGATGATTAGGGTTCTTCCCAGTGGAGTCTTAAGGTCTGTTCAGGATTGTGGAGTCGCCAAGTGGAAGTTTTTAGCCCCTAAGGAGGTAAAAGGTTTTATGGTCCACCACCATGTTTATTGGATACCAATATGAAATATTTTTGGTGTTTTCTGAGTTATTTTTCAGTTGTGTGGTTTGTAAGAATGTACTAACTCTATTTCAAAACTTAGCTACAGTTTATGAGACAAAGAAAGTCTACTCTTATGGCTAAGACATCTGATCTTTCAAGGTTAGATAAAGGCTTATGAGAATCCTAGGGTTTACCTAGGTTTTCACTGATTCAAACAAGTTTCATCATGATTACCATTCCTTGGTAGTGCTTGAAAAGGCTGCTTTTTACTCACAATGTTTATGAAGCTTTTAAGGGAAGTTCCCCAGTGGAGTCGCCAGAAATGTTAGGAATCTGTAATTAGCAATATTGGCAAAGTCCAATCACAGAAACAACATCATTTCAACCACTTTGGGATTCTAGGATCTAGCCCTCCTGAATCCGGACAAGGATCTCTCCAATAAATGCAAAGATTGATTTGCCTTTGAAGTTTGGGATAATGATATTAGGCTAGTTATGAAGGCCAAGGGTTTGTTTTTTTTGGGATGGTTGAGCATGATTACTGTTTGAGGTGGAAATTCCTAAATGCAAAGAGTTTCAAAGGTGTGAAGTTGTAATCAAATAGAACAAGTTTTGGCCAGGAAGGTAGATAACTACAAGTTTTAGTCCATTGGGCTATGGAGTCATAATAGGATTTAATTGGAACAGAAAGAGGCAAGAGTGGTCCATGGGGCAAGTCGTCTATGTATAAGGATCTCTTTGAAGATTGATTTATGGAATGAAATGATACAACAAGAAGGAAAATTAAACAGATGTAGAACAAAGAGCAGCCCAGGATCTGGTAAGTACTTTTAAACTAGCCAGCCTTTGACACACATTTAAGAAGAACATGAAAGCTAACTAGGATCTAGTAATTACTTTTAAACTAGCCAGCCTTTGATACACTTCCAATAGAAAACATATAAAAAACAAGGGGAAACTTGAAGGCAACTGTTAGAGTAGAAACTAGTGGGTCGGGCTCACCACAAATCCTCTCCTAGCTTTTCTTTACTTGGTTACTTTCAAGAAAAACACAAAGATAACACAGAATGGCCTAAGATCTAGTAAGTACTTCTAAACTAGCCAGCTTTTAACACATTCCAAGGGAAACATTCAAACAGTCTTTGGGGATAAAACTAGGACCAGGGCACACCATATATTCCTTATTTCATCTCTACTTAACATGAAATGAAAGTAACATCCAAGAACAATATTAAGCTAAGAAAATAAGATGAGGGAACGCCAGCATTCCTATGCTTAAACTGAATTAAATCATTCCTAAATAACAGAGATCGGAAGAAAACATTCAGATAAAGATTTTCATTCAGAGAAGTTTACTGATATACAGTAGGCCCTCACTCTATGCATATTGTTATTTATAAGAGAAGATGAAACACAGTGAAAACAGAAAAAAAAAAATGACAAGTTACAATGAGAAAAAACATCACCGTCAACATAGACCAGGATCCCCTAAATCAGCTTGTATTGGCGCTCCAAACCATTTATAGCTTTAAGTCCAATGCTTTAGTTTAGCAATCATCTACTCATCTCAACCTAACTTATCTGTCACGAGTAGAGCTCCAAGAGCCAGTGAATACTATTTACAATCAGAAGTTTCCAGCTCAATTACATTACAATGTTCAACAACCTAATCAACCAACCCCTCTCTCAACTTCTGCAGTAGTATTTATAGAAGAATGAGGAGGCAAGATCTGTTAGAATATCTTTAAAGACAATTAATACAGACATAATGGTCCTGTTAGCTCTTGAATTGGACCCCAAGCTACAAAAGGAAAATCAGGGTAACAACTAAACCACGCTCAACCTTGTAGCTAGCCCTACAAGGATAGGAGAGGGCTATCTCCGTAAAATAATATTCAAAGGAATACAATAAATGGATAGATATTATGCTAGATAAAATGATAAAAAAAAAGGTTTTAATAACATGAATGAATGAATGAATTTCAGGGATGTGTGGGATATAAAGGGACAGTTGAAACCGGGAATTAAATCAGGACACAGGGTATTTCATGGGGCAAGATAGGCAGGAAAATTAGCAATTAAAATTTAATGAGGATGGGATGGAAAGACTGGTGAGGAGCTGAAAAGGGCACAATAAATGGATCATTTTCAAACAGAAGAAAAATATAGAGTATGAATGATTTCCCAAGGCAGAGCATATAGAGATGGATTCTACCTTTCTATCTTGAAAGCATTCAAAAGGAAATGTTTATGGATGAATGGAACACATAACAATTCACGTATGAAACAAAGGAGAAAAACAAATGCTAAATCTCATATCACATGGATCCCACAAATCAGAGCTGCATCTCTTATTAATTCCTGTCAAACTGTACAATGTAGCGCAGAGATGTTCTTCCACACTATTCCCCTACTTTTAGACTCATACTTCTTTACAAATGATTTACAAGTACAATAAATACATTGAAAGGTGGGAACATAGATCCACAGAAATGGGAGCTGTTCTAACAGTTGAAGAACTGAAATACAATCATAGAAAGAAATACAACAATATGCCTCTAAAAATAAGTGACAGTATTGCCTTTAACTATTTGGAGATTTTTTTGTTAGGCTATATGAAAGAAAATAGGTAAACAGATGAACAGATTTCCTATTTTGCTGCTTGCTATAACAATATTTGTCCTAAATAAGCTCTCGGCCCTTTGACTGTCGATTTTCTTTCCACTATTTCTTTATTCTCTGACTTCTTAATAAAATACCGTTGCAATAACATATAACGAAATAATGCTTTCGTGAAGGGAAAAATGTATTTTGAATGGGAAAAGGGAAGGGAAGGAGGCGGGACCCACATTACAATCGAAATCACAATCGTGTGGGAGCGGAGAGATATAATATAGAAAATAATAGTGTGATCACAATCGTAATGGACAGGCAGAGGGGATATGACAAGTAAATATACAAGTGTAATCGCAATCGCAATCGAGGAGCGGGGCAGGTGGAGTGATATATATAACATAAACTTTATTATAAAGTTCACAGGTGATGGAAAGGGGAAGTGGTTTATAACAACAGGACTTTATTATATAAATCTTTTTATTATAAATTCCTAAGACATGGAGGGGAAGTGGTTAACATATAAATCACATTTTTATTTAAATGACTTATAATGCGATTTCATAATCGGAAAGAGGAAAAAGGAATTTTATAAGGAAAATACGAAACTTTAAACATAAAGTTTTAAGCGAAAATTGGGAAATAGGGATTATTAGAGGATATAGGGGATTTTACTTCACTTAAGCAAAATTTCAATCCAGAAGTCAGTTTTGAGAGTTTAGTATACCGTTGGAAAGCTCTTTCTGGGCTCTTTCTGATGGATCTGCTTAGAGGATGATTTGGTGTTGAAAATGCTATGGAAAAATTCTCTGAAGGCAGGGACATTACTTTGTGGAGATAGCAGCTTCTAAATTGTGACTTATTACATATGATGATATATAATGAATAATAATAAAGGTTAAATATCATGTTTTCACCTCAAAACATGGTTCTGAGGCAAAAATTACATCAAACTAAATAAAACGTCTCTCTGATTATTCTAGGTGCTGTGACTTTGAGCTTATTGGCTTCCTCATGACCTTGCTGATATTTATTGACATTTGACTCATTAATTTGACCATGGTGAGACCCTAGAAACTAATGAGACCCGCCCTATGACCTACTGATATGACTTTGAGAATAAAAGTGACTAATGACTAAAGACCATAGGAAGGAAAATCAACAAGTACCTCATGAGGGAAAAATGATAAAAAATTACTACCATCAATGAATCCATGACCTAGCAAAATGGTGAAATTTATTCGATATGAGACACTTAATATGCAGATGAAAAAGAGCAGTTTTGATCACTGATGGTAGTATGACTATACTGACACTAACATTGGCTCCAATGGGGATGGTAGCTCCTTGGAGGTGCCAAGAACACCATAGACCAAGTAGCCTTATCCATTGGGCATGGAGTCAAAAATGTTGAAAAATGACACAAATGCAAACTGACTCTGACTCTAGACTAAGACTAAAAAACTGAAATAAAACCAAACCATACACATATCATCCAAGTTTTATAGCCTTCACCTCGGGCCCCAAACTTGAATGACTGTGCATTTTCAATTTTTCTTTTAGAAAAATAAAATGGTATATACAATGATGATGAGATATATTCTGATCCATGTCTTCAACAATGGTAGTGCTTCAATAGCCTACCATTTACTACTCCTCCAGGACACCATCCATTTCTGAAAGCAAGAAGGCATTCTGACCCCTGTATGCTGTAATTCTGTATGGTCCCTTCCAAAGGTTGTCAAATTTATCGTGCTTCCATTTGTCTTCATTTCTTGTATCCCATTTCAACACTACATCATCCAAATGAAACTTTTTTGCTTTAGTCTTCCTGTCATAGATATTTTTAATCTTGTCCTGCAACTGGCTCGCTTTCTGTGACACTTCTTCTCTTGTTTGTTGAAGGTGGATCATCTGGTTGATCCTTCACTAGTTGTCATCATCTTCGCTGCCAACTTCTTGTAATAATCTCATAACTGGAATTGTAAGAGAAATAGGAAAGATAGCATCAGTACCATAAACCAGCTGAAAAGGTGACATACCTATTAATTTTTTACTACTAACTCTGTCTTCCCATAGTGCGTTAATAAGTTTCCAGTGCCAATTTCTTTTATTTGCCTCCAACATTTTCTTAATTATATTCATCAGCGACTTGTTGGATGACTCTACCAGGCCATTTCCTTGTGAATAATATGTTGTTGAATGGCCCAGCATGATGTTGTATTTATCACAGAAATCAATCATTTTCTTTGATCTGAATGCGGCTGCATTATCTGTCACAATTTTACATGGGCAACCAAAACGGGATAAAATATTTGATTCTAGGATTTGAATAATTACTGTGTCAGTCGCTTGCCTAGTAGGGATCGCCTCGATCCATTTTGTAAAGTAATCTGTCCCAGTCAATATCCATCGATGTTGTGCTGAGGACGCGTGATGTATTTCTCCTATAAAATCGAGTCCCCACTGCTGAAAGGGCGCGTTCACTGAAACAGGTTTCAAAGGAAGTGGAAGCAATTTCTTCTTCCCTTGGAAAATTTGACATTCATGACAATTCATCACTTTTTTATATAAATCAGAAAACAATGTGGGAAAATAATACCTGGCTCTCAATACCTTGTTCGTTGTAGTTTTCCAAAACAAGTGACCACCATAGTCACCTTTATGGAAATCATGCATTACCTTCTGAGCTTCTTCTTCCACTAGGAAATTTAGCAAAATGCCTCTCGGATCCTTCCAAAACAGAGCACTGCTCAAAATGCTATTTTGTAGATTTAAGCTTCAAAGATCTACCTTTACTCTTAGACATGCCTGAAGGAGGTGACAGATGCTGAAGAACATACACAATATCTGAATACCAAGGGGACTGCAGAAAAATATCTGAAATAGGAACCAGCAAACCTTCATCTTCCTCTTTTGACATTGCTGAAATGAGGTTTATGTCTAAAGCACACAGATTTGATTGGGCCATCAATTTTTCCAAACCTTGGCCTTTGATCAACTTAGTAGGCTTGATCTCCAGATCATACTCCAACATAGCTTCTATCCATTTGCCTCTTCGACCTTCTGGATCAGTTTTCATGAGCACATCCTTGACTGCTATGTTAGGGACATACGCTATAGTGTGTGAATGTAGAATATAGACCCTAAAATATTTCAATTCCTTGACAAGAGCCAATGCCTACTTTTCAATAATATTATATCTTAACGTAGCATCTCTAGTAGTCCTATTGAAAAAGGCAATTGGCCTTTCTACTTCATCTCTCTTTTTCATTGAAACAACAACCATAGTATGCTCAGATGCAAACGAAAATATAATAAAATTTTGAGTGTAGTCAAGACTGATTAGAATTGGGGCATTAGACAAAGAAAAATTTACCAAATTGAATGATTTTATAGCTTCCTCACTCCACTTAACCGTGCTGTCTTTCTTCAACATATTGGTCATTTCTCTCAAATGCTCAGCCAGATTAAGTATAAATCTGCGCAAAAATTTCATCTTACCATTAAAGGTCTGAATATATTTCTTGTTCCGTGGAAGATCTATGAGCTGAATTGCCTCCAATCTGGCTGGATATATGCAGATGCCATCTTTAGAGATGATATGACCAAGAAATTTTCCCTCATCCATGGAAAAAAGGCTCTTTTTGGGATTGAGAGAAATCCCAAACTTTCTGCAACGCTGAAAAACCACTCTTAGATGGTGCAAATGCTCATCATCTGAACCTGAAAACATTGTCAAATCATCCAAATAAACAACAAGAAAAACATCTTTTTCATTTAAAAAGCAATGTCCATAGCATGTTGGAAGGTGGCTCCAGCGTTCTTCAGTCCAAAGGGCATCTTGGCATACTGGAAGGTTCCCCAGGGTGTTGTGAAGGCAGTTTTATTTTGGTCCTTCTCATGCACCAAGATCTGATTGTAGCCTAAGTAGCCATCAAGTAGTGACATCCTAGATGCTCCAACTACTATCTGCAGAATATGGTCCATTTTCGGAAGTGGGTAATTATCCTTTAAGGATGCCTTATTCAAGTTCCGAAAGTCAATACACAGTCTTATTTCTCCAGTCTTTTTACGCACTAGGACCAAATTCGAAATCCAATCAAAAAATCTAATATGAACTATGATTCCTGCTTTGTACAACCTATTTACCTCCTTTTCAATTGATGGCAGTAGCTTTGTATTGATTCTTCTCAGCTTATTTCTGAAAGGCTTCTGATCCGGCTTGATAGGAATTATATGTTGAATTATGTTCTTATCATACACTTTCAAATCTGAATATTCCCATGCAAATACATCAGAAAATTCAGAAAGAAATTTAACATACTTCTCCTTTACCTCAAGGGATAATGCCTTTGATAATTTGACAAACTTGGGCTGATCAGGTGTTCCAATATTCATAACTTCAACTCCTTACTCTGTGGGCACCAAGCTTGGTTTCTTTGCGACATAATCCCGATCAAAAAGCTCCTCCAAAGGTATGAGACCTCTAGGAATTACATTATCTTTTAACTGCAATATTTCCATCTGGTTTGCTTCCAACTCCTGATCATCAACCTCATACTCACCCTCTATTGGAATATCTTTTAATTTTCCATCACCTTGCAAAAATGCATTGATCTCATTATCATCCCAAAAGACTTGTCAATACCTTAAATTGTCCGGAACATGAGGCGTATGTTTGACATAGATTTCAAACTTATTGTTGGAGTTCATCGGAATCTTCAAGTTACTTGCAGTAGTGGCAAGAGAATCAGCAATAATGTTCTGCATCCTAGGCACTGCTGTCAAAGTATACTCTGGGAATATTTTCAAAATGTCCAAGACTTCATTTCTGTATGCCTTCAATCTTGGATGTTTGGCTTGGTATTCTCCCTTCACCTGTTTGATTATCAATTCGGAGTCGCCATATACATAAATCCTTTTTGTATTCAACTTCTTCAAAATCTTGAGACCTGCGATCAAAGCCTCATATTTTGGTTCATTGTTAGAGAAATCAAAAGCTAGCTTATAAGCACAAAATATAGCATTACTTGGAACCTTCTCAGGTTGAAAAACAGGGCTCCTAATCCATATTCCAATGCCAGCTCCATCCTTACCAACAACTCCATCAAAATCCATACTCCACAGGCCTTCTTCTTCTTCTTGAAGATGCTGGAAATTTGTTTCTTTCTCTTCTTTACCTTGGCTGATTTCTGGCTGTTCATTATCCCTTTGCTGCTGGTAGGCAGGAGGTTTAGAAGTGTTTACCGTCTTGTCCTTTTCCTGTTTGAGGACCTCTCTAAAATTCTCTGAAATCTCAGGTATTTCATCCACTTGTACCAATTGAACATTCTCATCATTTAAACCACCATCAGAATACAAGACAAAAGACTCTAAATCTATATGGACATCATTGATGGGATGATTTACAGGCTTGTCTTTGCTGGTAATCATATATTTAATTTTATTTTCCCTATATAACTTCCTCAACTGGCCAAATATAGGGATAGTGGTGTAAGAGAAGTCAAGTTGCATGGTTCCCTTAAGTTTTTCACCCCAAGACCTAGATAGAAGCATTCCAAACCTTGGTGGGACATCAGCAACAACTACATCCATCAAGACATTCTTTGCTGGAATCTGATCTAAAGACACTACCAAATATTTAATTAAACCAATACAGTGGACCCTACTTGAGTTGAAGGAATACAAGTCATGATATTTAGGAGTGATGTCAAGGCCTAGCTTCTCCATGACAGCTTTGGGCATCAAATTATGTGAGGCCCCGGAGTCCAACATAGCATTATGTAGGATAAAATCATGTACTCTAAGACTCAAGTAAAAAGGATGGAATTAATTTTCTTCAGATTCTTCTATGGCTGGACCGAAAATAAGTTCAGGGTAGTTTTCTTCTACATTGACCATATCAGAGATGGAATCTATTTGCAAGACGTTGGACACCTGAGTTTTATACACACTATTCTTCACCAACTCTGTGACGGGCATAGACACTTTTAACTTAGAGATTTGATTTTCTAGATTAAAAGAGGGAGCTTTTTCTACCTCTTTGATGGGCGGGTCTTTCTTCTCTGTTGGCTCCTTTACTATGTTCTGCTGGTTCTTCTCATTGGTTGTGTTAGCAAATGCAGGTGCTTTGCTAGAGGAAGGATCAGCCAACTCCTTTCCTTTCTTCTGTGCATCATTTTTCATTTGGAGTTCCTTTCTCTTTTGAATGGGGCAGACTGTAACCTCTCTGTTCCTTAAAGAGTACTGCCTTTGCTGAGCCGATAGAGCATTCATATACCCTCTCTGATAGTCATTAGACTCTTCTTCTAGTACTGTATCATTGACCAAAATGAAATTTTGGTCTTTTTGAATGTATGGAGTCGCCACTGTATATTCTTCGTCTTCTGTAAGGAAATTGGGCAAACCATTAGCAGTGAAAAGGTGATTAGCCTCAATCACATGATCATTGTTATCTGAATCTATCCCTTGCACGTAGTTCTTCTGCAAAGGAGTTTTAATTTGTTGTTGTGGTGGCGCAATTTGGTCCTGCATTCTCTGCTCTCTGTTTAATTTTGAATTACGGCTGCTGCCCTCTAAAATTAAAATTTCTTATTTGAGGCTCAGGTCTATTTGTAATGGTTAACCTATCAACCATTTTTTCCACTGTTTTGATCAGAGTGTCCATTTTACTGTCTGAAGTAGAGGCCTCCTCTTTTATTGTGACTCTTTTCTTAGCTCTGGCTCGTGCTCTTTTAGCCAACAGATTAGCTTCAACGTTTACTGTTATCTTCTGCATGTCTTCAAGTGAAGACAGATCTCTTTCATGCAGCTGATATGCCATGTTGGCATTAAATCCATCGGGAAATTTTAACAATGCTAGTCCCACAGGAGGCTTCAAATTAGCTGGAATAGCATTATACACAACATTGAATCTCAAACAATAATCTTGCACGGTTTCACCCACATTTATTTTAATGTTCTCATATTCAGACATAATTTGAAGTGGGTTCTTCTTTACCTCCCAACGGTCCAGGAAATGAGTGTGCAACTCCTGCAAAGTGCGAATTTTTCCTGGCGGTAGGGCTCTAAACCACTTTTTGACTTCGCCTACGAAACTTTGAGCAAACAGCCTTGTCGTTACATTCTCTACTTCTACCTCATGCAAATAAAAAAAGTCATTCATTTTATCAACGTGTTGCTGAGTCGTGATGCTATGAGTGGCATCACAGATTGGAATTTTACTCTCATAGTTAGCTGGCATATCATCGAGGACCTGACGTAAAACTAGGGGTGCATACCTGGTAGCTATAACTCTAGGTGGATTTACGACAGGACTTGTAGGATTTGAGGGAGGTGTTAATGGAGGAGATGATAGTTGGGAATTTACTGATGGGAATGTTGATGAATTGGGAGGGGGAAATGTTGTTTCTGATGATTCTAAAGGCTCAAGGATATTAGTTACAATGATGGACTGAGGAGAATTCAAAATGTAATCGTCAATCGAGGTATTTTCTCTTTGGAATTCAATATCTACAAGGAAATTAGGATCTAAAAATGTATCATAAATGTCATTTTCACACTTATTCCTAAATAAAGAAAGCTCAAAATTCTCATCAAAGAAAATATCTTCTACAAAAAACCATTCACTGGGCCAAGTATAGGATCTGAAAACGGGTCTGGGTCTTAATGATCCCTCTTGTCTTCTGACAATTCTTGGGATAAGATTTGGATTTTCAAACACAGGGGGAGGATTTGGATCTGTATTAGCCCTAGTGTATCTTCTTGAAGCCAGTGTGGTCAAATTTCTATTCTACAAAAATCTTATTTTGCAGCCTAGCAAAAATCTGAACATCATCTTTCAAAAGTTTGGAATTATTTGATGTACTGGGGCAAATCTTGCAAGTAAGATGTTATGTTTATAAAACTAGACTGGAGATTGACTGAAGCAACATTTATCTACTTATTCACTTGCAAATCAATGTGCATTTCGAAGGCTACCTGGCATAACTTCAGACTCCGTCTGTAGTTTATAAAACAAATAACACTAACAAACAAATAATCTTGAACTAGTCCCCAGTTGAGTCACCAGAGATGTTAGCACCTGAATTGGACCCCCGGCTGCAAAAGGAAAATCAGGGTAACAACTAAACCATGCTCAGCCTTGTAGCTAGCCCTACAAGGACAAGAGAGGGCTCTCTCTGTAAAATAATATTCAAAGGAATACAATAAATGGACAGATATTAGGCTAGATAAAATGATAAAAAAAAAGGTTTTAATAACATGAATGAATGAATGAATTTCAGGGATCTATGGGATATAAAGGGACAGTTGAAACTGGGAATTAAATCCGGACACAGGGTATTTCATGGGGCAAGATAGGCAAGAAACTTAGTAATTAAAATTTAAAGAGGATGGGATGGAAAGACTGGTGCGGAGCTGAAAAAAGCACAATAAATGGATCCTTTTCAAACAAAAGAAAACACACAGTGTATGAATGATTCCCAAAGGCAGAGAATATAAAATGGATTCTACCTTTCTATCTTGAAAGCATTCAAAAAAAAATGTTTATGGATGAATGGAACACATAACAATTCACATATGAAACAAAGGAGAAAAAAAATGCTAAATCTCATACCACATGGATCCCACAAATCATAGCTCCATCTCTTATTAATTCCTGTCAAACTGTACAATGTAGCACATAGATGTTCTTCCACACTATTCCCCTACTTTTAGACTCAGACTGCTTTACAAATGATTGACAAGTACAATAAATACACTGAAAGGTGGGAACATAGATCCACAAAAATGGGAGCTGTTCTAACAGCTGAAGAACTGAAATACAATCATAGAAAGAAATACAACAATCTGCCTCTAAAAATAAGGGACAGTATTGCGTTTAACTATTTGGAGATTTTTTTGTTAGGCTATATGAAAGAAAATAGGTAAACCAATGAACAGATTTCCTATTTTGCTGCTTGCTGTAACAATCTTTGTCTTAAATAAGCTCTTCGCCCTTTGACTGTCGCTTTTCTTTCCACTATTTCTTTATTATCTGACTTCTTAATAAAATACCGTTGCAATAACATAGAACGAAATAATGCTTTCGTGAAGGGAAAAATGTATTTTGAATGGGAAAAGGGAAGGGAAGGAGGCGGGACCCACATTACAATCGCAATCGAAATCGGGTGGGAGCAGAGAGATATAATATAGCAAATAATACTGTGATTGTAATCGGAATGGACAGGCGGAGGGGATATGACATATAAAAATACAAGTGTAATCACAATCGCAATCGCAGAGCGGGGTAGGCAGAGTGATATATATAACATAAACTTTATTATAAAGTTTACGGGTGATGGAAAGGGGAAGTGGTTTATAACAACGAGACTTTATAATATAAATCTTTTTATTATAAAGTCCTAAGGCATGGAGGGGAAGTGGTTAACATATAAATCACTTTTTTATTTAAATTACTTATAATGCAATTTTATAATCGGAAAGAGGAAAAAGGAATTTTATAAGGAAAATATGAAACTTTAAACATAAAGTTTTAAGGGAAAATTGGGAAATAGGGATTATTAGAGGATATATGGGATTTTACTTCACTTAAGCATAAATTTCAATCCAGAAGTCAGTTTTGAGAGTGTAGTATACCGTTGGAAATCTCTTTCAGTGCTCCTTCTGATGGATCTGCTTAGAGGATGATTTGGCACTGAACATGCTACATAAAACTTCTCTGAAGGTAGGGACATTACTTTGTGGAGATAACAGCTTCTGAATTGTGACTTACTACATATGATGATATATAATGAATAATAGTAAAGGTGACATATCATGTTTTCACCTCAAAACATGGTTTTGAGGTGAAAATTACATCAAACTAAATAAAACCTCTCTCTGATTATTCCAGGTGCTATGACTTTGAGCTTATTGCCTTCCTCATGACCTTGCTGATATTTATTGACATTTGACTCATTAATTTGACCATGGTGAGACCCTAGAAACTAAAGAGACCTGCCCTATGACCTACTGATATGAATTTGAGAATAAAAGTGACTAATGAATAAAGACCATAGGAAGGAAAATCAGCAAGTACCTCATGAGGGAAAACTGATAAAAAATTACTACCATCAATGAATCCATGACCTAGCGAAATGGTGAAATTTATTCAATATGAGACACTTAATATGCAGATGAAAAAGAGCAGTTTTGATCACTGATGGTAGTATTAATAGATTGACACTAACAGGTCCCTTGGCCCTTGGGGGATCGATGAAGAAACTTACATAGGTGTCTTCTAAATTAAATGATTTACATAAATATTTTAAGCTCGGTAGGAGCTCTTTTTTGACCTTTGAGGCTTCGTGTGGTGTCAAAGTAACTCTGCAGATGTTTTGTCATTAATTTCCTTGGCAGAATTTACTCTCTAGCTGCGTTTGAGACAAATATCTGATCCTGATCAATAACTCCAGCCTCGGATATGAACGCTTTGAGGCACAGGTGGCATCGTGGTAGCTAGAGGGATCAATTCGCCTCAGCTGTGGCAGTGGAGGCTTTCATGTTGATAAAACACTTAAGATTTTCTTAAAACTATGTTTTAATTGGGGATTAGGCTTTTGATAAACCATCTTAGATGTAATCCCCACAAAATCTGTCTTTAATATTATGTTCTAATAAATTTTGTCTTTGGCACTGATACTCTCTGACTGTGCTCGATTCATGGTTTTTTGTTGGTGTACAGGGCTGCGTAGGGGTGATATGGCATCAATGCCTCATGGATGATTGATGATACATGGAGCTTCTTCCTACGAATGGTTTCCTTGGGTGAATCGAAGGCGGGAGGATCGTCACCCTCTGCCTTTGAAAAATCTTTAGACATAGCGGGAAAAACGTTTAAACCCTGCACAATAAAAAAACATTAGAAAATCTTGCATGTTTAGGCTATATTTCTTCAGAGGACATGTGGGGGAAGAATGGCCATTGGATGGAATCATTCAATGGTCAAGATTGATTAGAAGAAGTCGGAGGAGATCGAAAAAGGAATTTGAATCGGATTCGTCGATCTTACATAGATCGACGGTTGGGAGTGGATGCGGAAAGTCAAAGCGGAAAATGCTCACTGGGCGACGAATCAGAGCGATGAATTGTGGGTCATCGATCTGTAGATCAGATCGACAGTGGAGATGCTTTACGGACCGCGTTGTATCCTGGTTAACTGTCAGACTTCTTTGGTGAGCGATCACCATCCGATGAGCGGCCTCAGATCGGACGGTGGACGTTAATATCGCGCCGAGTCCATGTATGATCTTTAACGCGTGATGAATGGTGGTTTAGTGAACAGTGCTCAGGCCATGCATCAAACGATGTATGGAATCGCTACAAAATGAAAAAAACCGCTTCGCTCTTAAAAGCAGTGCGATGGATATCGCATGGTTTTGCAATAGTGAGTAGTTGGCGGGGACCACCGGGCGAGAGACTGTGCACCATCGATCTACAGATCAGATCGACGATGGAGATTGACTGGAATTTTTGCACCCGCGGAAAGTTTATAATATAATAATCATCGAAAATTTAATATAAACAAAGGTTTATACTTTGGGGCGGAAAATTATTTTCGATAGGGTTTGGTGCCTGTCTACGGGGCCTTTGGGCGCATGGGAGATAATATGACTGAGGGAGATAGGACGGAGGGCTAATCGGCATCGGGGTGATGCAATAAGTGCGTGGGTGGCCAGCGCCTGGTTCTAGCACTAGGGCGTATGGAAGGGAAGGGTTTAAAGACTGTGCCCAAGGGGGCTTGAGTCTACAATATATAAAAAATGTGTTTTTTATGGTTTTTCAATGATTTTCAAAGGTTTTGAGGATTTCGATAAGGAAAAGAAGGGTCTTAAACCTTATCAAAGGGATTTTGATGAAGGGAAAAGGGGGAAATCATGAAAATGAAGGCTTTTATGGGGGAAAGAGGAGGGGGAAGAAGGTTAGTTTTAGAAGGGGATGGAAGGAGAAAAATGGTGTTTTCAGCAGTACTTTGGCTTGGGAATCAGCAGGATTTTTGAATGTAGAATAGGCACATTAGGGAAGATTGGGATAGAGGCATGAGGCCTTCAAGAGTCTTCAAGAGCCAACACTTTTTAGTAATAAAATTTGTTCCTTGAAGGCTCCAAAGAGTTTTTAGCCAGCGTTTGGTATAACAAATTTTATAGCTAGCTAAGAGGAATATACTGAAGCAACATGATATTCCACTGCACACAATCTATGATATGATGATACCAGATATCAATATGTTTAGATCTATCATGAAATGTAGGATTAATCGAGAGTTTAATGCAACTATGATTATCAAAATTTATCACTGTAGGATCTAAATGTGAACCAAACAAACCGACTAGGATCTTCCTCATCCAGATAGCCTCACATGCAGCTTGACTTGCTACCATGTATTCTTCTTCTGCTTAATTGAGTGCCATGGATCTTTGTTTCCTACTGTACAAAGAAACTGTTGTAGATACGATATTGAAAACCCCTCCTGATGTGTTGTTTCTGTCTGTTGGGCTGCCTTCCCAATCTACATAAATGAAGCCATGCAAATTCACCTCATCCATCTGTCTGTACCATAAGCCATACTCAAATGTGCCCTTGAGATACCTCAAGACATGCTTTCCTGCCTTCCAAAAGAGCTTGGTAGGCTTAACCATCTCTTATGAAAGTTGGTTCACCACATAGCATATGTCTGGTCTTGTATTAACTAAATACATGAGTGAACCCACCAACTGTGGATAAACAGTGGCGTCCACTACCTCTGCCGATGTAGCATACTCTTTCCTCCAATTTCCTAGAAGAGGAGTGTCGATAGGCTTGCAGCTTTGCATGTGAAACTTCTCAAGTATCTCCCGGGCATACTTGCCTTGAGACACAAACAGTCCACCTTCCTGTTGCCATATTTCCAATCCAAGGAAATAATTAAGGAGGCCCAAATCCTTCATCTCAAACTCCTTTGCAATATTTTCCTTGCATGAGTGTATCAACTACTAATCACCCGTTAGTATTAAATCATCAACATAAAAAACAATGATTAAAATCTCACCCTCCACAACAATTTGGTATAGGTTTGCATCCGCCTCAGTCTTGGTGAAGCCAAGTCCAGTGAAATAGTTGTTGATCCATGTGTACCAAGCACGAGGTGGTTGCTTCAGACCATACACCGCTCTTTTGAGCTTGCACACATGCAACTCACTGTTGAAGATCTAAAATACTTCAGGCTGCTCAATGTACACCTCTTCCTCAATGATGCCATTAAGGAATGTAGTCTTCACATCCATCTGATGAATGTGCCAATCCATTTGCACTAAGAGAGAAAGGATGGCCCTTATGGAAGAATACCGTGAGACAGGTGCAAAGGTTTCCTTAGAATCAATCCCCTCGATCTGTGAGAAGCCCCGAGCAACAAATCTTGCCTTATACTTCTCGACACTACCATTAGTGCTTGCTTTACCTTATAGATCCATCTTGATCCTACAAATGATTTACCCACTGGTCTTGGAACAATATCCCAAGCATTGTTTCTAACAATGGAGTCATACTCCTCCACCATGGAATCTACCCATGTGGGCTCCTGCACTGCTTCTTCAAAATAAGATGGCTCTGTCGTGACACACTTTCTCATAAGAGCCATGTATACAGTAAAACGGTTAGATGACTATCTCTGTCTGCACTGTGATGTAGGGACTCCTACATTCTGTGCCGCATCAAGCTTCAGTCTCTCAGCTTCTGTGGTAAGCTTTCAGCCTTGTCTGATTTTTGGTTCTAGATGAGTGGACTCCTCCACTCCATGAATCTCCTCCTGTGGCTGATCCACATCTAGAGGCTCATCATTGGGAACAATAATTTCTTCCTCTACATGCAAGTGTAGCTCCCTCTCAAGTGACAACTTCATGGATTTCACCTGATTGAATTTTATATCCCGTCACACCACAGTCATCCGAATTTATGTAAAATACATACGATAATTATGGGGTGTTTCTATGGACCCCAAAAATATCCCAACTTTTGCAGTCGGCTCGAGCTTCTTCCTAACATCCTTTGTCGCATGAATGTAAATAGATGAGCCAAAAATATTCAAATGAGAAATATCAGGCTTCTTACTAGTAAAAGCTTCTTCAGGTGTACTCATGCCAAGTAATCTATGAGGAAAATGGTTTTTCACATAAACCGAAGTGTTGCATGCTTCTGCCCATAAGTGAATCGCTAGGCCCTGGTCATGTAGCATCACTTGTAATGTTCCAAATTTTTCATTAAGTTAATTGGAACATTAATTTTACTTTCCTATTTATAAATAGAATAAAATGGGTAAGGGGGCCCATGAAGAAGCATAATAAACACTCTAAATGTGCAAAGGGGTCACTTAAGTGGCTTATTGTTCATCTCCTAGTCTGGAAAGGGGAAAATATAAGAAGGCTAGGTCCAGTTTGACCAAGTCAAATAGCGCTGCATGGAGGGAGTGAGTCACCTAGTGTGAAAACGCAGTTTCCATAAGAGAGATGTTATTGGATGAGAGAAACCCTAATGGGTGGGGTCCATGACAAGGAAGCCTTCTCTTGCTATAAAAGGGGAAATGAGAGCCATTTCTCATTATGTTCCAGATTTCGATTTGGCTCTCTTTAGTTGTTCAACTGAGATAGCTTGTGCTGCTTAGCACAAGGGAGATTTCTGTTTAGAAGTTTCCTCGATTTCATTGGGAAGCTTTGCAGGACCTGTTCTTCATTCTCCTCACATCTAGGTTTGAGGCCAAGGTGACCATCTTCAGCTATAGTATTTTCCAGCTTGGCAGAAACATTGAGTTGCTGGGGTTGCAGTGAGGAATTCATCTTCACCCATTTTTGGAGCTAGTTTTGCAGAGGAGGAGCTCATTCTTTCTCTGGGAGATTAGTGAGGAAGATCCCAGAGCTTATTTTCATATTTTGGTATTGGGCCATACGTTTCATCTCATCCCCAGCACTGTCTCTTCCTCATACTATGTTATTTTCTATGGGCTCTTGCAGGAGGGATTCACACTGTGGATTGGAGGGTGTAATCTTCAGTGAAGGGAGCAACCTTTCATTTTGAATATCATTGGAGGAGATTTTCTACATCACTTGCTGCATTTCCTTCCTTCTCCATTTTTTTTATTGTATTTGAGTTGTTGCTGCTACCCAACAATTCTAGCATTTTTCCACTTAGTGTGTTTTGGCCAATCCCTTGGAGGATTGTGGTAGTATTGTTTCCTGGGGTTGATATCTTTCTCCCCCACTTTATTTGAGCCTGTCATTGCTATATATTTGTATTTATATAAGTCTGCAGTCATTTCTTACTATAGACTGCACAGTCATAGTTTGTTTCTGGGTTGTGTAGTTGTGTACTTTCATTGTTGCATGTACATTTGTCTTGAGGCTGATTTGGCCTAACTTGAGAGGTCTTTCCTCAAGTTCTTGTATATCTATTTTATACTACACATAATATAAGGATATGCACTCTTCTCACTCCATATGTATTGATATTTCTCTGCTGCTACTTGTAGAAGTTCATATATTGTTGTGGCTCTCCATTTGGGCATTCTTTGAGGGACCTAACTTGGGGAGATTTGTATAAACCATCTAGGCTTATTTCTTTGAGCTAATATTCTGGGATAGTCATGTATGAAGAGTAAAAAAGGGGATCCAAGTCCCGGTTCAGCTTATTTTTTCATTGGCTTCCTTATACAACATCCTTGAGGACCAGATTGTAGAAATTCCTGAAAAGGAACATTACATCGCTCGTGTAGCACCCACGATCGTTCTGTTCTTCCTCTCAGTGACCCCATTCTGCTATGGGTTATGAGGAGCTATGAGTTCTCTTCAAGTTACTTATTTTCTATAGAAGTATTTGAATTCACCCAAGATGTATTCACCACCACTATCGCTTTGTAGAGCTTTCACTTGCTTCCTTGACTCCTTCTCCACCAATGCTTTAATCTCACAAAACTTTGAGAATGTTTCTCTCTTCTTCTACATGAATAAGATCCAGCATCAAGAATATTCATCAACAAATATAACATAATACATGTGTTTTTCTATTGAAGCAACCAAGAAAGGTCCACACACGTCTGTGTGAATTCTCTCCAGGATCACCGAAGCACGATTATCCTTCTCATGAAAGGTGGTCTTGAAAAACTTACCCATAGTACATCCCTTGCACTACTCTGACTGTGCAAGAGTACCCTTGGGAAGTCCAGTAGAAATCTGCTATAAAATCTTCAAAGCGCCATGGTGAAGATGGCCCAATCTCCTGTGCCATAATTCACCCTCATCTCGACTCACCACTTATTCTGCTTTTCCCATCATTGCAGCACAACCATATACCTCCAGATTGTAGATATTTTTAACTTGAATCCCTATGCTCTTAGTTTGACCTATTTTTTTATGTCGTAGGAAATATTTTCCATCGCTAAAAAAAACGTCATAACCTTTGTCTTCCAACATTGCGACTGAGGCCAAGTTCTTCTTCAGACCTGGAACATGCATAACATATTTCAATAGAAATGGATTACCCGACTCCCTCTCAAAGGTAATGGTCCCAATGCCAGTCGCCCTATATCGACCATCATCACCCATCTCTATATGCATTTGAAGGTCCTTCTCCTCCAAGTCACTAAACAACTCCTTGTCTCCCGTCATATGGAAAGACACACCACTATAGAGATACCACATCGATCCCCTATAGCTTGAAACCAAGAATGTGATAAAAGAGAAATCAAGTTCAAATTTTGAGGCTAAGGCCTCTCTAGCTACAACTCCAACAACCCTCTTTTTCTTCTTCTTCTGTGGGCAGTTAGTGGAAAAATGCCCATGTTCGTTACAGTGAAAGCACTTCACCTTGGAAAAATCCTACTTCTTTCCTTTTGCTTTAGATTTTGAAGGAAATTTCTTCCCCTTCCCTTTCCTTGTGTTATTCATCAGTAATTTTTTCTTCTCATGGATGACTAAATACTTATCCTAGATTTCTAGAAACAAAGTTCATGAACATTGAGAGTTCTAGAAATCTCACTGCCTTCATTATCCTTAGGATAAATTTTTCACTATTTCATCATCCCATCATGTCAACGTCAGCTCAATACTCCCAAAAGACCCATCATGGGCTCATACCACTCATTACCACTATGTTTTTCCACCTTTGGCCTCAACCCTCTATTTTGTTTTCCCTAACTCCTCCATTATCCATCTAGGGTTTTTGAGGGCATTTTTATTGGTTTCATAACCTCCATGGTTAAAAAAACAACAAGGCTTGTATCTCAACGCTCTTACACCTCCTCCTATCCTTAATATACCTTCATAAACACTCCTCATCACTCCTATCCCTCAAAATCATCATTTTTCTACAAAACCTAGTCTATTGCCACAATTTGACACTTTTCGAGACTAGGCCTGTGTTTTTCCCTTTTGTACCCCTTCCCCTCACTCAATCCTTGAAATTCCACTTTCCCCTACTCCCTAAAATATATCCCTATCCCTCAAAATTTCCCCAAGAATTCAAACAACCCTGAACCCCTTCATTCCATTCCCTCTACAAGGCAGTCCTAAATCCCCTACACCAAACCCTAATTTCCTCTTCCAACTAAGCTAGGGTTGCTATGGAAAAGAGGCATAGAAGAAGAAGATCCATATGGTAGGTCATATTAGAAATCACGAAGCCATTCCAACTCATAAACATCATTCCTCTATCATTTTCCAAGAATTCATTCCAAGGGCCAAGTCATTTGCTACACCTAGGACCAGTTTTTCTTTAAAATATGTTTCTAGCCAAACATAGATGAACTTGGAAATAGTGAGAGAGGTATTTTTCCATCATAGGGCCAAGAAAAAAACCTCCTTCATTTTTTACACAGGTATCATGGTTTTGGAGAAATGTCAACAATAGATGTGTCACAGGATAATTTCTGCATTGTTGGAGTGACCTTGGAAAAATCTGTGTTTCTCATAGCTGGAGTGCCCAAATGACTTTCTTGATGGGTCAAATGAAAACTAGACTTGAAGCGCTTTCCAATGAGCTATCATGATCTCAATTTGAAATTTTTTAAGGCCTCCAAATGTTGTATGCACCAACACTCTGCATTTCTGCACCATCACCCACCACTTTTTGACCAGTCATGGGAAAATCAAATTTTGACAAGGAAAATCAACTTCAATAAGGAAAAAAATGGTAAATTTGGATATTATACATGTTAATATTTCCAACGAGCTATCACAAACCAATTCCAACATTGGGAAGGCCTCCAAAACACTTCTGAAAAAAGGCATATTTTTGTGCTGCGCTCCTGGAAAGTTTTTCCCATATAAATTACACATGGCATTGTGCTCCTGGGCTAGGCACCTGCAACAAATCAGCTAAGGCCAAAATTACAAAGTATCAGTGGAGATATAGATTTTTAGCACATCAGGTGACTTCCCAGTGAGATATCTATGCAAAAATCACAAAAAGGATAATAAAAATGAAGAAAAAATTGAAGAAGAGGAAGGTGGCAAAGAGGGAGATAGCCAAGAAGAAATTAATAAAGGCAGTGACAAATATGAGTGTGTTGATAAAGAAGAAAACGGAGTTGAAATTAGTGAGCCCCATAATGAGAAAAAGAGCCAAAATAGTGGGTCTTATGATGAATAAAATGACACTGAAAATACGTATGAAGATAGTGGGGAGGAGGCATATGAAAGCAAAGAAGAAAAAAAAAATGAAAGTGACAAGAATGGAAAAGTCGGCCAAGAAACAAAGCTTGAAGTTGTTTTCAGTAGGCAAGAAAATGATGAGAAAGGGCCAAGTAATGAAGATAATGAGAAGGGTAGTGAAGGATAGATCAGCCAAAGGAACTCACCTAGTGAAGAAAGAAACGACCCTCACAGTGATGAGAAGACTAACAAGGGTGCCCAAGACAGTGACCATACAAAGAGTGCAAATAGTGATACAAAGTATGAAATTGAGGGTGAATACAGTGGTTCAAAATACGAAGAAGAGGACATTCATGAAGACAAAGATGTACCAAGCAGTAATGAAGAAACTTCTAGCATTGAAAAAATAGAGGATGAAAGTCCTAAAGGTCTTGACAGTGATAGTGGCATAAAATATAGTGAGGGTGCTTATCAAAGGGGCATCCAAGAACAAGGTAAGGAAGATGCACACACATATATCATCCATGAAGAGAAAAATAGTCCTAAGGTCACTAGTGATCAAACTTTGTAAGTAAAACTTGTTGCACCTTTCACCATTACCTATCAAAGAGGAGAGAGGCATGTGTTTCTTGCCTCTAAAGGGTAAGGGGCCATGCACTCCTCCTCAACTCAAATGAAAGACAAAGGTAAACAACAAGTGAAAGAGGAAGAAAACAATCATGAGGAAGAAAGATAATTGAGCTCATTTACATAGACAGTGATGAGGAAAATGAGACAAGAATAGTAAACTCTCTTCTACAAGACCATAATGCACATATCAAAGACTTGGAAGTTGAGTTAGAAAGGTCAAAGGATCTCATTCTCTTCTTGCAGATGAAAAAAAAACAAATGAGTGGCCAGCTGGCCATCTATGAAGCAAGGGTACTCAAATATCAGAAAGAGGCTCAAAGGTCACAAGTGTAGCTAGAGGAATACATGGGTGCTTATGAGGAGGATAGTAGTGAAGAATGCCAAACTAGAAAGAGACCTAAGACTATGGGTCTTAGGAAAGCATTGGAAAAGCAGAGAGAGGAAGAATCATCCCAAGCACAATAATTTCCCCTCACCAAAATCCTTGCCATGGAAATTGAGCATAACATGGAATCATGTCTTGAGAGAGACAACATACATCTAGAGGCAAAAATAGAGAAGGCCAACAAAGAGTTGAGCTTGCAAAGGAGAATGACTGAGCACTATAAAAGGAGAAATCACTTTGCAAGGAAAAAGTTCAAAACTGCCTAAAATGAGAGCCCGAAACCAAATGATGAAAAGGACAAAGCTAGGCTTGGAATTTTGTCCCATGCTTCTCTACAGGTCTCCAAGGACCCATGAGGCACCTACCTACCAATTTTGAGAGCAATTGAACAAGCTTTTGATTTTTGCAAATTTTGAGGCTTGGAGTGCAGCACACCCTGTGCTGCGCTTTTTCCTAGGGCATCCTCAAGAGCATCATCTTAAATTTTTTGATTCCCCATCATTATAGGAGCATTCTCACCAATTTTCATCTCAATTTGAGTTGTTTTGATCCCCCAAAAGGGTCAAAAACACTTATTTTTTCAGCTTTCTGCCCACTTTTCTGAGCATGTTCTGTGCTCCTGGAAGTTTTGGATTTTTCCAATTTTTGGGAAAATTTCGAAGGTTATATTGAAGAGATAAAGGTATATCTATAAATTATACTTCAAGGGCTTTCCAACCGGCCATATCGGAGCCTTTTCCGACATCGAGAAGGCCTCCAAAACACTACTGCAAAAAGGCCTTTTTCTGTGCTGTGCTCCTAGCATAATTTTAATTTTTGACACAGTGTGCTGCGCTCCTGTAGGTAACTAGGCAGAATGTGCGTTTGGCAAGTTTTCGCATGATTTTCAGGGCCTAAAAGTCAATATAATTTCTATTTTGTGCCAGGAAAGATATTTTGTTAGATATTTTTGTTCCTTGGACTTTGCAAAGCCTCAAGGACAACTTAGGATATTTATTTTTGGCCAATAGGCTTCTAGATACTCTCCTTGGCTCTCCTCTTCCTTGTTTGTTATAAAAGGCATGAGATTCATTGTAAATAGTTGAGACTTGATGTGTTTAAGAGAAATACATGGTTTTATGAGCTTGGAGAAGAAATTGGTTTTATGAAGTGGATAAATGGCTTGTTTGGCTTGATGATGGAGAAGCATGTTTGCAGGATTCCATAGCTTGGTGAATGGTGATGTTTCTTTAACTTGTTAATGTTTTCATTGTTGGCATATTTTTTCCTTGATGGAAACCTACTTGATGAAGTTGATGGTAACCTAGTTGATGAAATAAGATTGTTGGCAATATGATGCAGAGTGTTGTCCTTGATGGCAACCTACTTGATAAAGTTGATGACAACCTTCTTGATGAGTTAAAGAGGAGATTGTTGGCAATGTGATACAATGTGTTGAATTTGATGGAACCTGCTTAATGAAGTTGTTCATGATGGAAAATGACTTGATGAGTTGTTAATAATGTAAATCTGATGTATCTACAGATCAGTTCAGAAGTAGCAGAAGAAAGGAATCCAGAAAGTGCCAGAATAATGATAAATAAGTTATGCTACAAAGCATACACGGGTTTGTTAAGGTGAAGTAGCGTATGCACATGGAAAAGTACGTGCCAAGTCGCGTATGCCAATTTGCACTATAATTTTATAAAACCAGGGGGCATTACCATGGTATTGACCCAAAGTATTGAGCGCTTGATTATATATTTGATCCCGTCGAGGAATACCATAGGAAGTTGTGTGGTTTTGGCTCATGGTATTGACAAAAGATAAATCTATATAAGGAGAAGAAAATCATAGTGCAAGTGTGTGCATGAGTAAGGGTTGTGAATGAATAAATCTCTCTAAGGAATATCTGCATGGATGAACTCTGTTCTTGATTGATAGATCTGAATTTATGATGCACCTATGAAGAAAATGATGAAGAGGGATCTCTAGATCTGAAATGTATATGTATTTTCTAGATTTTCTGAGATGAGGCGAAATACTTTCTGAAGTAAAGGATGAAATCTGATTTTTTTATCTGATCTAAAGAGTTGCACAGTCCTGAAAAGTTACAGATGTATACGCAGGTTCGCTTCAGTAAAAGTGCGTGTATACGTGGGTCTACTTAAGGAAAAGCGTGTATGGGTAGTTAGGGTTGTCTGAAGAATGCACAGAAGTATACATGGGTTGGTCTGCATGAAAGCGCGTACATACGCAGGTTCAGTGAAGTAAAAGCACATATGGAATATAGGGTTTGCTGAAGTAAGTGGAATGAAATGCCTGATCTGTTTTGTTGTTCTACTGTTATCTGCCAATGATGTATTCATACAGAACTGGGTTATTTGAATGATGAATATGTTGCTGATTATGTTAATTGAAGATCAAGTCGTTGGTTGATTGGTTGATGATTCAATGAATGAATTGATGGGGTTATAAGTTTCAGTTTGATGAATTTTGAGCTTAAATGTGTGGAGTGGGTCCAGTCTGAAAATATGATGAAAAGTGGCCTACAAGTTGTGTTGTATGGAAGCTGTTGGATCCAATTTGAAAATTGATGAAACATGGTCCGCAATGGTGCTGAAGATCGAAGCCTTCAGTGAGGGGGTTGTAGCTCCGTTCCAGTGGTAGCTGGTAAACGAGTGCAGGGGCTAGTAGCTCCCTTCCAGGAGAGGCTGGTAAACGAGTGCAGGGGGTAGTAGCTCCCTTCCAGGAGAGGCTAGTAAACGAGAGCAGGGGGTTGTAGCTCCCTTCCAGGAGAGGCTGGTAAACGAGAGAAGGTTGTAGCCTTCTGCAGGTGGGTGCCTGCGTGCTGGTATGAGTCTGCGCCAGTACATGGTTGTACGATGTTTTCTTTATAATAAAATATTGAAGACTGAGACGACGACAGTGGTGGTTTTCTCCCGAATTGGGTTTCCACCTTAAATCCTAGTGTTCATGTGTGTTGCTTATATGTGATGATTTATTATGTTCTTACTGCTCATGTTTACTGTTTACTAAACATCTAATGAATGAATGATGCAATGAACTAAGCAAAGAATTATCAGCATAATGAGATCTTTGTTAATACACGAGTTTTATTAAGGATATCCACGTGTATACGCGACTTGGATTCAGTAAAGTAGCGTATGGGTTTTAGAGAAAAGAAAAGTAAAATTTTTATCATTTAGCACTAAATACTGATTCACCCCCCCTCCCCCCCCCCCTCAGTATTTTTCCCAACAATTGGTATCAGAGCAGGTCCTTTTGCAGAAGCTTGAACGCTTGAAGGAGATCGGTCACAATGGGAAGGAAGCAAAAGAAGAAGGCTACTCAAAAGGAGATATCTCAGAAAACATGTGCAGCAAAAAATGAAGAAGATAAAACAGTTATTGAATTTGGTTCTTGTAATTCACTTTCTTGTGCATACAATGGTGAAAATAGTGAAAGTAATGTTATGGATCTAGAAGAAGCTCTCAAGATTAAAGTTGAAGATCAACAAAGATCATTTAAAGAGAGAGAAGTTATCTACAATGAGATGATCTCTCAAATGAAAGGAAAGATAGAAATAATGAATGGTCAGATAGAAAAGTATCAAAGGTTGTACAATTATGCAACCAATCGAAATAAAAGACTTGAAGCAGAAATCATCGATCTAAATGAATATTTGGAAAAATCAAATAAGAAGAATGAAGAACTTGAAGAAGAAATCATCTCTCTAAAAGCAGATCTTGAAGCATCAAATAAGAAGAATGAAGAACTTCTACAATCATTTGAAAAAGAAGGACATGAAGCAGAAATCATCTCGCTCAAAACAGATCTGGAAAAATCAAATAAGAAGAATGAAGAACTTCTACAAATTTTTGAAGAACAAGAAAATGGGTTGAAAGAAGATATTTTAAAACTGAATGATCAAGTAGAAGAAGGAAGAAGGGTCGAATAAATTATGAAGAAGCAATGCCAAAAATTGGAGGTTGAGGTAAATATTTTGAAAGGTAAATTAGAAGAAAAAGACAAACTCTTGAGGTTCCAAGATAGTACTAAGATTCTGGACAATATTCTTAATAGTCAAAGGTCTCCCTCTGTTAAATTTGGTCTTGGTTTTCATGAAATTGTTAAAGGAGAATCTAGTTCACAAGGAAGTGCTAAAGATTCAAAGGATATCAATGCAAAACCTGAAGTGTTGGAAGAAACAAAAGGTCAACCTACAATCATGAATTCTCAAAAGAAATCATTCCCTCCTAACTATAGAAGCATCAGTAATGTTGAATGTTTTAAATGTCATAATTATGCGCATGTTGCAGCCAATTGCAGAAGTAGATCATTTCAGTCACAAACAAACAGATACTACACAGAAATGTACTTAGGTTTCTTTAAGGGATATTGTTTTTCTTGCAGCAAGTATGGTCATAAAGCAGCTGATTGCAATAAAAGAAAGAATAGAAAAACATACTATGATCCTTATGCTTACTTTTCTGGTCATGCAAGATGTTATTCCTGTAACAAGTATGGACATGTAGAAAAATAATGCAGGATGAATGGATCTGAGAAATTGGATAATTTCCAGCACACAATAAGAAATCTCAGGCAAAGCTGGAAAAGGAAGGAGGACCGGTCAAAAACGTAGGGGATAATAATCCTACTGCAGTCATCCGCTTCTAAAGCCTACTTCTCATAATGGCTGCAGGATGATGTGAGATACATTATAGGGATTAGTAATGTATCATCACAGGGGGAGCGATGTATGATGATTCCCATGGTTGGTTTGGTAATTCTGGTTATGTTTATTTCTGACAGTGCATCTGATGTGAAGAAGACAGGTACAGGAGGTACAAATTTAGGGGGAGATGAAGTTGTGGAAATTTTTAGTGTTTCTCTTTCCATACGCGGGTTTAGTGAACTAAAGCCGCGTATACACGCGAGTTCTGCTGGAGACAGTCGCGTATGCTTTTTTGATAAGAAAAACAGGAAGATAGCTAAAGATCAGGAACACAGGTTCAGGGGGAGCATCAGTCTAACATCTAATGATTGCATTGTTGCCATTGTATCTAATTATCTCTTAGTTCTTACTCAAATAATGATGACATGATATATGGTTTCTTATGATGAGATTATGGATGAGCCCTGTTTAATATCTTTTGTTTCACACATGGATAAGTTGGAAGTCTTATGATTCAGAGATAAGGTTAGATCATGCAGAGTTTGTTGCTGATGACTTTTATCACAGTTGAGACCTTTTATACATAATTCCTACACATGTTACATCATGATAAATCTTGAAGATCTTGGTGATATTAGATCACATGGATGATTGTTTGACACATATTTTTTATTGAAAAAGTTGTTTTGATATGATAATTCCTCTTGGGAAGAATATGTTGATGCTGCAAAGAGTCTGAAGGCTTGGTTACTGATGTGCTTATGCTACAACTATTGGATGACACTTGAAAACACAACTACATTGTACTATCTATATTTTCTCGTATATTCCAGGGAATCATTCAAATTTCTCAGAAAAAATCTAGGAGATGTTTCTACCTCTCAGAAGATCAGATCTGATTAAATTTCAAAAGATTAAGTTGGATACGCGGATTTCCTGAAATACAGTCGTGTATATACACGAGTTCATACACAGAAAACCGCGTATGGATATTTGCTGACAAAATTCTTCTAGGTCAGCATTCTTTCAGCATAACTGCTATACTGTTAGGTATCTCTGGTGGTGTTCCAGTTTTCATAATTTTGTTTCATTCTCTAATATTGTTGATGAAGATGCCTTGATGATTTGCTGTTGAAAGTGTTCAGGATGCACAAGCTAAGGGGGAGCATTGGTCATGTGGAAAGGATGCATTGTTGGCATTCTCTTGATTTGTTGTGTTCTGATCTCATGATTGAGATTCCTTGATCTTGATTATAAAAAGTCATATTTGTAATTTGATGAAAAGGTCATGTTGAGACCTATGATGTAAAATTGTAACATTCAGTCATGTAAGGACTTGTTCAAATGTGTAAACTCACTTGGTTGGGTACTTGAGTCACATATGTAAATCCACTTGGTTGGATCATTGATGTAAGTATGAGTCCTTGGTGATAGGAAAGGTCATAGAGACATGTAATTCATTGGAAAAAATATGTTTGAAGATTCAGCATGAACTCAGGGGGAGCATGATAACTTCAATGCACATCAGATCTACAGAGCTCTTGTTTCTACATGAGGAGAAAAACCTTGTTTTGGATTTCATCCACCCTTTGCCCTTGATGTCAAAGGGGGAGAGTAACATGGTGTTTGAATAAGGGGAGAGCATCATGGTGTCTGCATAATGGTTATATTCAATGTATCTATCTGTTGTGATGATAAAACACCATCATGGTTGCCATCAAGTCCAAAGGGGGAGATTGTTGGCATATGTTGTCCTTGATGGCAACCTACTTGATGAAGTTGATGGTAACCTACTTGATGAAATAATATTGTTGGAAATATGATGCAGAGTGTTTTCCTTGATGGCAACCTACTTGATAAAGTTGATGACAACCTTCTTGATGAGTTAAAGAGGAGATTGTTGGAAATGTGATACAATGTGTTGACTTTGATAGAACCTGCTTAATGAATTTGTTCGTGATGGAAACTGACTTGATGAGTTGTTAATAATGTAAATCTGATGTATCTACAGATCAGTTCAGAAGTAGCAGAAGAAAGGAATCCAGAAAGTGCCAGAATAATGATAAATAAGTTATGCTACAAATCATACGCAGGTTTGTTAAGGTGAAGTAGCGTATCCACGCGGAAAAGTACGTGCCAAGTCGCGTATGCCAATTTTCACTATAATTTTATAAAACCAGGGGGCATTACCATGGTATTGACCCAAAGTATTGAGCGCTTGATTATATATTTGATCCCGTCGAGGAATACCATAGGAAGTTGTGTGGTTTTGGCTCATGGTATTGACAAAAGATAAATATATATAAGGAGAAGAAAATCATAGTGCAAGTGTGTGCATGAGTAAGGGTTGTGAATGAATAAATCTCTCTAAGGAATATTTGCATGGATGAACTCTGTTCTTGATTGATAGATCTGAATTTATGATGCACCTATGAAGAAAATGATGAAGAGGGATCTCTAGATCTGAAATGTATATGTATTTTCTAAATATGTTTATGGAATGTTTAGATTTGAGATGAGGTGAAATAATTTCTAAAGTAAAGGATGAAATCTGAGTTGTTTATCTGATCTGAAGAGCTGCACAGTCATGAAAAGTTACAGATGTATACGTAGGTTTGCTTCAGTAAAAGCGCGTGTATACGCGGGTCTGCTTAAGGAAAAGCACGTATGGGCAGTTAGGGTTGTCTGAAGAATGCACAGAAGTATACGCGGGTTGGTCTGCATGAAAGCGCGTACATATGCAGGTTCAGTGAAGTAAAAGCGCGTATGGAATCTAGGGTTTGCTGAAGTAAGTGGAATGAAATGCTTGATCTGTTTTGTTGTTCTACTGTTATCTGTCAATGATGTATTCATACAAAACTAGGTTATTTGAATGATGAATATGTTGCTGATTATGTTAATTGAAGATCAAGTCATTGGTTGATTGGTTGATGATTCAATGAATGAATTGATGGGGTTATAAGTTTCAGTTTGATGAATGTTGAGCTTAAATGTGTGGAGTGGGTCCAGTCTGAAAATCTGATGAAAAGTGGCCTACAAGTTGTGTTGTATGGAAGCTGTTGGATCCAGTATGAAAATTGATGAAACGTGGTCCGCAATGGTGTTTAAGGTCAAAGCCTTCAGTGAGGGGGTTGTAGCTCCCTTCCAGTGGTAGCTAGTAAATGAGAGCAGGGGGTATTATCTCCCTTCCAGGAGAGGCTGGTAAACGAGAGCAGGGGGTTGTAGCTCCCTTCCAGGAGAGGATGGTAAATGAGAGAAGGTTGTAGCCTTCTGTAGGTGGGTGCCTGTGTGCTGGTATGAGTCTGCGCCAGTACATGGTTATACGATGTTTTATTTATAATAAAATATTGAAGACTGAGATGACGGCAGTGGTGGTTTTCTCCCGAATTGGGTTTCCACCTTAAATCCTGGTGTTCATGTGTGTTGCTTATGTGTGATGATTTATTCTGTTCTTACTGCACATGTTTATTTTTTACTAAACATCTAATGAATGAATGATGCAATGATCTAAGCAAAGAATTATCAGCATAATGAGATCTCTGTTAATACGTGAGTTTTATTAAGGATATCCACGTGTATACGTGAGTTGGCTTCAGTAAAGTAGCGTATGGGTTTTAGAGAAAGAAAAAGTAAATTTTTTTGAGTATGCTCTAAATACTGATTCACCCCCCCCCCCTCTCAGTATTTTTCCCAACATTCTTGTCCTCATTTTTTTTTCAGTCTTCTTGGTTGCTATAGATCAGAAAAGTATAGGTTGAGACATGCTAATGGAAGCACCTCAAACCTCCTGTTTTTTATAGCTTTGATGTTTTCCTCTTCTATTCATCTTAAGGAATTCTTGACTTCTCCTTAGGCCCACTAAAACTTGTTTTTGTTTCATGAATGGTTATTATGCTAGCTTATAAGTATGATTCATGGTATTCCCTGCTTATTTAAAGTTTTCAAAACCCTATCTTGAAGCTTTTCTATGGAATATTGATTGAATAGGTTAAGACAAAGAGGTGTCGTTCGATCTTTCCCTTTGCCCATGCTTACCAACTTATTTTAGAGTTCCCAATAACTTGATATATTCTATTTAGGAGTTCCCTCTCCATATATTGAGTTATTTTTTTATCTTATGTTTTTTCCCAAAATCTGAAGGTGAATTTCTAAAGTTAGGAGTTCTACTGCTTCTATGTTTCACTGGAATGTTCATCTTACATGTTTATCAACTTGAGTATTGTTCATAGAGATTAATGGTTTCCTACCTCATGATTTATTTCTTCAGACTATATATATCTAAGACCTCTTAGTTTTTTCCCAAAATTAATGTTCATTACACCTCATACATCACCTAAAGGATCCATTCACCTTGCTAAATAGGCCCTGCAATACACTCTATTTCATCATTTATACACCCTTGAATTCATCTGACCCCATAGCCGTATTGATTTGATAACCTCTCATTCCACCTACCCTACTTGATCATCTTACCCCAACCTAGAAAAAACAAACAAAACTACACTTAATAACTAACCTAAAATCAATCATCCAATGCAAACAAGTTCACATCCTTCGCATAATAGAGAGAGCCCTCTCTGAGTCTAGGAAGGCCAGGTCCTAGGACTCCAAAGACTGGTTTGATGTTACCCTGTTGTTTGGTCTACCAATTTGCCAAACCACGGGACTAAAACACCTTTATTTGCTAGCCAAAGCATAATTTTCTTCATCTTCATTCTTCGATGAAGAGCCATCCCTAGTAGTTCACCTTATCTCCTCCTGCACAAGATCCGACCAAAGTCGCTCCCATCCCGGCAATTTCTACCATCCATTGAAAGAGTCTACATAGCTATCCCAAATCTTTGGAAGCCTAAGGAGAGCCAAGCTCACCAATTCTTCATCATCAACAGTAATCCCACACTTTGCAGTTCATCCTTATAGTGGACAAAATTCGTGAGATATTTTTGAATATTTTCGTCCTTCTCCATTTTTATTTCTCTGAGTTTATATTTCAGCTCCAACTTCCTCTGGTCGCCGCTTCTTTGGAAAAAATCTATCAAAGCCTTCCACATTGAAAATGGAGTGGCTATCCCATGAAGGCTGGACACAATATGGTCCTTCACACCTTCCAACATAATTATTCTTGTCTTTGCTATATTATTTTGCCATGCGTTAAGTAATGCAACATCGCTAGATCCCATCTTAGGAACATCGCTATTGATGAACTCCTTCAGTCCATTATCCTCCAATGCCACCTCCATCCTATCCTTCCAGGATATGTAATTTGAGCTCCCATCAAGGGAATACTCCAATTACAACCCATTGAAAGACATTTCAATGTATACTCAACTGTCACACCAAGAATTTTATGAAACAAATTCGAATTGTCCACCAGCACAAACTCAAAAATTCTTCACAATTGCAATCTTAAAGAATTTACACTGCTTCGATACCATGTAGAAATTACATAAAAGATACATGTATATATCCAGATTATCCTGATATAACAATATTTATATTCTTGCTAAATACATAATCCTTCCATTGTTAATATTTTGCGGAAATTAAAATCAATTGCAAACACATGAAGAAAATAAAAATAATCGCATATAACACAGTTGTTTAATAGGAAAGCCTGAAGTTGAAAACCCCAACTATCATATATTATGTATCATGGATATCATGTAACAATATCATACAAATATTAGTACATCAAGCTCTCAATACAATCAATCATCACACACTAATCAGAAGAAATTTGCAAATCCATGCACTGATTTCTTGCCACCTGATAGCCTACCTCCACTGCACAATCCCTTCTAAAGAATAGCTATGAATGAATTCGAATTACCCTTGCCTTGACTGCACAATCCTCATTAGCAACTCCAATGTGTGTGTGGTGCAATCAATGCATCACTATAGTTACAACAAATAGTCCATCTTTCCCTTTCACCTATCTCTCCACTGGGTCTCCACTGGAACTGACATGCACTGTAGTTAACTGCTGTATTTTTCAGTTGATTAATGAGTTATTATTTGTGAATTAATTAAATAATTAATTCACTCCACTCTCACTAGTGTATCATTCAATTAGACTAGATACAACTAGCTCAACTGAGTTTAACTCCATTAACTGAGTTAAACTGAATAACAACTCCATGAACTACTCTTCCAACTCTATCATAACTTTTTCACTTTAGTTCTAACTGAGTCCTCCATGCATGAACCACCAGTAAACCCTAGGAATTGCGTAATTCCTTCAGCCCACTAATTCTCCAAATCTTTAAATTAAAATTAAGTGCTCCAAGAGAATAAGTTGTTGTTTATTGTCAGATTATTATTAAGAGCTAATAATATTCGACACTTATATTTTTAGATTGAAGATCTATAAATAGACTTCGCCCAATATTCTAAAAACATAATTTCATCTATTTTTCCAACTTGACCAACCATCCACAAATAGCATCCTGCAACTTGTAAAATATGATCACCATGTTTAAAAATAGACATAATCTAAAAATAGACTTGCACCTAAAAATAGCCTGCGGGCCCACTTCGTGAAGGTGATTGATTTTCACTAAGCTTCCTCATCTTGTTGAATCTCAACACCTAGATCAAAGGAGTGGATTCAAGAGATTCAGGATATACTTCGGGCCCTCAAGGACAACATTGCTACAACACAAAACCAATAGAATTTATATGCAGACCATGGTTGGGTAGAGAGGCAGTTTGAGGTGGATGATTTGGTCTATCTTTGTCTTCAGCCATATAGATAGTCTACACTAAAGGATAAGGGGGTTGAAAAGTTTAAGCCCCGATTTTATGGGCCATATAGGGTGATCCATCATGTTGGGGAAGTAGCATATGAGTTAGAGCTTCCCATTGGAAGTAAGATCCATAACATTTTTCATGTCTCATGTCTCAAGAAGGCCATTGGACAACATGTGGTTGCCACCATGGATCTCCCACATATTAATGATGAGGGCCATCTGGTTTTGCAGTTAGAGGCTATATTGGATACTTGAGAGAGGAAACTAAGAAACATGGTGATTGGAGAGTATCTAATTCGATGCAGTAATCTATTTGAAGAGGTTGCCACTTGGGAAGGAGAGAAGATTTTGTAGCATCCTTCTTTATTGTTGCTTGAGGAAAAGAAGCATTTGGGAGGGGAGTATTCTAACATTCCCAATTAGCTTTAAGCCAATTGGAATATTACATGTTGCTTCTATTCATAGTCTAGATGAATAAGTTGGGTAAAGGGACCCTTAAATACCTTTTAGTAGGAATAAACCACCTCTAGTATGGATGTGTATCAGTTTAGATAGCCAAAATAAAGTCACCTTGGGTTTGAAAGGGCGAAATGCATGTAGACTGGGTTAAGATTGACCAAATCAACAATGCTGCCATAGGAGAGAGTGGAGCTAGTGGGGATAGCACAGTTTTGGAGGAGTATTTGCATGGAAGTATCATCATAAATGAGTGGGGCCAAGGGTGAGGAAGCTCACCAAGAATATCAGGAAAGGGATCGTAGCCATGAGAGGCATTTAGAATATTATTTATTTTTTAGTCTTATGACTTCTTTCATGCTTTAGTTGTTTAACGGAGTTTGTTGTACTATTTAGTACAAGGGCATTTCTAGACAGGAATCCCACACTCTACCTAGGGGGACTTCAAGTGTGCACTCAAGAGAGATATTTTGAACTTCATTTCCACCATCTGGCATTGGGCCAATTAGCCACCTTCAGCCACAGTGCAGTCTCCTTGAGAAAATGCGTTATTTTGAGGTGCGTTGCAGTGGAGGGTTGAGAAAGTCTGTTTATGAGATAGTTTCCTAGTGAAAGAAGAAGCCTTTCACCTGGAAATCCAGGGAGGAGGAGATAAAACCATATCTTTGTTATTTCAGTCATATTTCAATAGAGCTCCAGTGTTACAGCATGATTCAACCATAGAGCTGCAATTTTCACTTTTTTCATCTTGTGTATTTCAAGAAACCCTTGTCGGGTTATCTTGGGATTGTTTTTGAGAGACTAGTTCTCCATTTTCAGCTCTTTTTGGGTATCATATAATCAGATCCACTTGTTTCCATTTTCTAGTAGTAGAAAACCTCACAGGGACTGTGTTGTCATGTATTCTGGCATTTCTATATAGCAACATCATTTGGGATTCTAGTGTATTTGGGCTTTGGAGGCTTGTTTGCCTAGTTTGAGCGATTTTTTCCTCAACACACTGTATATTTTGTTGATGTGATACATAATATAATAGATCTATGATTTTATCATGTTTTTGCATTGATATTTTCTATACATTCCATTTTTGTGTTCAATATCACTGTCTTTCCTAATTTGGAATATTACATTATGGCCCTTATGATTCATTTAGTGAACTAAAAAAACCTTTTCTGACACATATCAATTTACCAAACTTGGATAAGATGACCAATGACCCCATATATCATGATTCTAGGTGGCCACCTATGTTGGGAAAGTTACCTTCAAATATTCCTAAGTTTGAAGGGAAACCTGGATAGAATCCTTCTACACATATCAATACCTTTCATTTATGGTGTTCATATAACTCTTTGGTGGATTATTTCATGAATTTGAGACTCTTTCAATGAACCCTAACATGGGATGTCACAAAATAGTATATCAAACTTCATTTGGCATCTTATAGTGAATTTTCTTCCTTGGCTCATACTTTCCTAAACCACTTTCAGTTACCTATTAGGTAGGATCTTAGGACTAACATTTTGTTAAATTTCAAACAAAATGATGTCACTCATACTTTTGATCCTATTCATGAGTGGCATAGATGAAATAGGTTAATAATAACTATGTTTCTTGACGACGTCGTTAGAGACTATTTCACTTGATCCCTTCGCCTACAAATTTATATGGATGTTACTATTATTGAGGAAATTTGCAAGGAGTGAGACATATTACATGCTCAACAGCTTGACCTGAGTTACTCTCAATTGAGAACATTATAAATTATCCATTCCAATGCTCCTCAACCTTCTATATACCAGCAACAACCAAATCTAGGACCACACTCTGATGGCGTGATTCATTCCATTTCCTATGATACTGTGATCCAACTAGCTACTTTGTTAGGGAAAATTATGGTTACTCCTTAAGCACCAACAAGTGCCCCTAGCTCTCAACAAGAACCCTCTTCTTGCGAGCAGTTCACAGAGTTTCTTATGGTGAATTCTGCATCACCTAATAATGATCAACAAATTGGTGGTAAAACAAATAAACAAAAAAAAAATGCTCATGAGAAACAAAAAAAACAACCTAATTAGGATGTGGGCATGAGTGAATTATGTTACAAGATTTAGTTCCCTTGTGAGATTTATGAAGGTGAGGATATAACTCATAAGTGCCCTTATATGGATTAATTCCATTGCCTTATTTATCCGCCAATAGCTACCTAATAGCCAACAATATTGACTCATCCATTCCCCACTCAGCCAAAAGAAAAAATGATTATGAAGGATCCTAAGCCTACTAAAGGGTGAAATCGCGGGCCACAATTTTATCCTACTGGAAACAATGCACCTATCCCTATTTTTCAAGAACATGTTAACACGACTACGCATGCAAAATCCTATGACCCTCTTGAGACAAGTTTTACTTCAAAGGACTCGACCAACCCTACTGCTTCCACTTGAACTCTCACATTAGATAAGAATGTAGAACTAGTATATCACCCAACGAAGGGTGTTTTCCAAGAGTCAACACAAAATCCCAACCTGCTTGATTCCCAACATTACAGTATTTTTGAGGACCTTTCCCAAGCACCCTATACCATTTCTACTTTGGAGGTTTTGTAAAGATTCCCTCAACAACACAAAGCCTTATTAACTAATATTGTAGGCCATTTTGTCACATCTAATCAAATTGTTCGTCCCAATGGGATCAATAAACATCCTATTCCCCTTATCATATTTCACAAATCCCAAAACATGTACCTTTCATCCCTATCAATTTTAAATCTAAAATTCCCTATATGAATTAGTTTAAGCACCAACACTCCCTGCAAGCATACTGGGGTGCGTTCACCTACAATTTTCTCCTCGGTGGCCAGCGTTGGTCACTGGTAGGTATCCCTCCTTTGCACCTGCATTGGTTTTATAATTCTAAGAGAATGAGAGGGATTATGTAAGCTTCAGCTTCTAGGAGTTTCCAGAATTTGTTTCAACTACTTACCTTGGATTGACATTAAGATCCTATCTTACCATATTTTGGAGTTTTCACCACTTATCCTTTGATCCTATCCCTCCATCAAAGGTGGATCTAAATCCTTAGAATGGTAATTGGATAAGAAATCCAAACTTGTCCCTCTCTCCTATATATTTACCCTCTCATATGAAAGAGGTAATGGATGGTTTTGGAGAGTGATTTTTCCCTTATGTTACCACATTAAGTAGTTATTGTATCATGCATATGATGACTGGAGGTGAATATTATGACAAGGAAAGGACGAGTCAATAACTCGGAGGAGCTATTCTACAATATCAACTACCACTTATGGTTGTAATCTCATTCTATTTATATTAATGCAAATAATTCTATGTTTTCCTATGTGTGATGTTGATTCATGTATTTAAATACCATGTCAATATATTTAATAAAGTATTTAAATGATATTTCATACATATCATAGTTTATTGGCTTGCATTATTTGAATGTGCATGATCTAATTTTGGCAATTAGAGTTGGAATTGGAGCTTCCAAGCCATAGAAGGAATGATGTGAGCGGTAGTTTCTAGGTAGGCCTCACTCCATCATCTATTTAATTTAAGTAAAAGCATTCGGTTCCTTATCTCTCTGTTGTTTTATGTTGAGCACAAAACATAGGGGATATACCTTTGTCTACAATAGTAAATGTTGTATAACAAATTTGCGACTTGAGTGGTGAATGAAGTATTCCCTTGGTGGATTTCCTTGCCCTTTGTGTTTGATTACCTCCTTGATAGACCTTTGTTGCATTATAAAACCAAGAACAAACCTAGGAAGTGGTTTCACTCAACACTTTTTGTAATTTTTGTGTCGGAAACCTCTTGTTTAAGTTTAACGCTCCCCTAGTGCCTATGACAGAGCACTGCAACTCACCCTGGCCCACTCTGTCTGAGCGTTACAAAGCACTGTTTCCCTCTTTGCACCATTTTTGGTCCCTATTTTTGATCAAGTTTTTCCTTGGTTTTTTAGCGTCTTTATCATAAGCCTTCTTCCAGCTGATTTTCCTTAGGTATTCAGTGTCTTTTGGTCTCTCCAAAACCCACATTCAGTTTTTATTTGGGTTTTTTTTCCTTTGATAAGAATTGGTCTCAATTTTTATTTGTTCTTATCATTTGGTCACTTTAAAACCAATTTGTTTGATTTTTGATTTCTTTGATGAATTTTTGTTTGAGTCCTCATTCTGAAAATTGTAATTAAATCATTAATTCAACATTTTCATCTTATTTTTCTTCATTTCATAAATTAAGTGTGGTGAAAAGAAAGATTTTTCATTTGGAATTTAAGGTTTTTTATGTGCATTAGATTAATAATAGTCACATCAGAAGGAAGATTGAATATTGCATCTTGTTTTTTGTATATTATGTGATGCATATTGATTGTTTCTTCCCTTCCTTAGCTATATTTTCATTGAAAGGGAAAATATTCATGTTTTCTCATACTATATTTGCATCTTAGGATATTCAAGTTACATTTTTGGCGAGCCCTAAAACTAGAACTTAATCAAAGTTAAACAATAAAATTTATGGAATCAACCTAAGGAGAATTTGTAACATTAACGCAAAAATTTAGAGGTTTATGTTACATAAATGTTCCGACATCATTAAACATAGGGGTTGTCCTTGTTTTTAAGTGTTTCATTTTCGGGGAGAAATCTCATTCCACGTAGGTAAGTGTATAATATCATTTTCCACGTACCTTCGGGTATATCGGATGGTGCTCTACACATGAAAATTATATGGGACTGCTCTCATCAAATGACTACGCATTAGACAACACTACTACGGACTGCACTCCCACGTACCATCGAGTATATTTTTGGAGTTCCCTATAGGTTGCTATCCATTCATAGGTAATCGAGTTTGCCACCTTGCATACCATGATACACCGAACACAACATTAAGCTATATTGGTTGTTGTATGTTAATTCCTTGGTTCACCAAGATATATCTTGCAGTTCATGGTTGCTTGGTAATCTGTTATGCCTATATTTCCCTATTTTTGATTTATTTATTTTTTTATTAATAAAATTTATTGTCTAACGTGGAAGAAAAAAATCCCTTTCCCTGTCGTTTGCATAGAATGAAAAATAATTCTCCTCTTCCTCCAGAGGCTACTCCTAACCGACATAAAAAAAATAAGAAAATGAAAACTATAAAAACAAGAAATTTAGGCACTACTTCTGGCCCTCTTCCTGAAACTAAATTTCCATAATCATCATTCTCCTTGAGTTCCAAACCTGAGATTACATCTACCCCTGTTGGTGACATTGACACAATTGAAACATAAGTCCCTAAAAATTTGTTACCTCAGGTCACTGAACCTGACCTTCCTGAGTCAAAAGCTTTGTTTCCTGAGTTCATTGAACCCGAGGAGCCTCAACCATCCTTGCATAATTCATCGGGACCTTCCTCTTCTCTTCCTTTGACTTAGATAGAAACAATATATCTTTGGCCCTACATTGAACCTCTTCCATATGCACTTTTGAGTATTGAAAATATCCCTCAAGAAGAGCCTCATCCTTCCTATCTTGTTGATTGGGAAGGACTTAATTTTTATCAAACCGAGCCTTTTCCACCTCTTTAAACTCTGATACAACCTCCTTCACATTATTCTTTGTGCTTACCTGGAGATTTTTGGTAACAATTTTCATCAGGATTGTCAGCCATGTCTAGAACTGATTCTGGCTCTCATCCCACTATGGTTGAGACATCAAATGTTGCTTCCTCATTTATGTTTGCGACATCACCATAAAATCATTTATATGGTGGCTTGTTCGTCCCACCTAGTTATCATTCATTATTTGATACATTTTCTGGTACAACTTCCAGCGCTTGGACATCTCGCATGTCATATAAATCAAGAATAATGTCTGGTACTTCTCTTATGAATGACACACAGTCTTCTCCTCTTCAGTCCTCTACACCTATAATAAAGCATTGTTTTTTTCCTTACATCAGTGGATAAAGCTACCCTCAACAACCTAACTCTCCTTATGTTTTGTACCATCCATCTGGATTACATGTGCCTCCATCATCGTCTCCTCCTTATGCAGGGGGAAACCTATTGTTGGTATAAATCCATATGGAAATCCAGCTAATTACGATATGCCTTATCCTAGAATGTAATCTAGTGTTTGGAAACCTACTTCCCTCATTAAACTTGGTTGGTTTTTGGATCAATTGTTTAATCCTTAGGCTACATCATCCTCATCACAAATTCCTATCTACCCATCAACGCCTCAAAAAGATAAAATATATGTGAGATAACCTTTATAGCCTATTCTGATGGTATCTATCCCTTCCCATGCATTTCTTAGTCAAATTATATAATGTGCCTCATCTTCTCAATTGATTTTGCAAAGTTCTCCTTAAGTTACGATAGGTTAAATTCTTCAAAATTTGGCACAGTCTCAACTGTACCCGTCATACGAGGGGTAAATAAAGAACCCTATCGGGAAATAGTATGGAAATCATCACGTGCCTTTCCAAGGCCAAAAAATCCATACCCAACCATTCTAGCAGCTTTATCATCATCCTAGGGATGGGAAACAAACTCACTTGTATCCTGGTTATCAGAATCCTAAATATCCTAGTAACTAGGTTCCTTATTATCAGAACCCTCTTTATCCATGAATGCAAGTGCCCATTACTGAGGCTATCACTTCTTATGCAAGTCATCCTCATATGGAATTTAATTGACGATTTAATTTTGTGGCTACTCTAATATTACCTAATTTAACTCGGTTTAGTAACTACCCCATCACTCATTCGCCATGGTGGCCAATTATTCCCACCAAGTTTCCATATGATATCCCAAAGTTTAATGGAAATCATATAGAAGACTTGTCAATGCATGTTATTACGTATCATCTATGGTGTTCATCCAACTCCATAAATGATGATTCCATTAGGCTTCATATTTTCCAGCAAACGCTTACATGTACTACAGCTAAATGGTATATTGAATTACCTAGAGCTTCATTTCACGATTCCAGTACTTTAGCCACCACCTTCCTTGCACACTTCCAGTTGCCTATCAGATGTGAATCTGGAATGAAAATATTGATTAAATTCAAACAATCAGATACTAGTCACATTTCAGATCACATTCATGAGTAGAGGCACCACCTCCGGTTTGTCAATACCTTTTTTCCCGATTAGTAGTTGGAGGAATGGTTTGTCAAATATATGTTAGATCCTATAACAAAATATGTGGCTGACTGTGGAGTCCTGAACGAAGAGAAAGTGATTGCTCACGCTTAATATCTAGATCTAGTTTATACCCTATCATGCACACTATATGATAAGATACCAAACACTTAGCGACCTTCAAACATTGTTCCTCTTCTACCTGGTAAAGAATCTGATGTCACTGATGGCATTATTGGTTCAGCCAGTTTGTATTTTGTGAGTAAACCATCTGGTATAGAACTCATTGCTCCTACTCAAAATCCTCAATCCCACCCTCATGTGGCTTCAAATTTCGAGATAAATTCCATTTCATATGATAAATTAAAATATCAATAGAAACCTGGAAGCAAGAAAAAAGGTAAAAGTAATAAAAAGAAAAATTCCTCACTGCGAGGTAAACAAACAAAGTCATCTTCTAATGAGAAATGAAAGCTTGATATTCATGTTTGATTTGAAATGAGGATCACTTTACACGTGATTGTCTACACCACAGTGAAGTTAATAAGTTTTTTAGGTCATCTACTTCTCTCGCTGTGTTAACCGACCCATTTCCCAATCAGAAGACTCATCTGGTTGCCTGAGACCCCACTTCCTCTAACACGGTTTTAATGCTTTCCTCCTAAAATCAAAGATATGATGTTTTCATGGCCACTTAGTACCAATACTATGGTAATTTGAATCCACCAAATGGTCAGGCTAGTGATCAACCTTCCAGTTCATAACCAACCTCATCTGATTCTTTTTCGCCTCCAGAATTGACTATCAAGCCTCCGAAGGATGTTATTCATAAGTCTTCTTACAACCCTCATTCAAGTGCATCGTGAAATTACAATGTGGTTGAGGAATTGCCTCAATCCCCATAATCCAAGTCCACTCGTTAGGTGTTGCGAAATTTCCCTACCTAAAATAAGGCCTTATTGTTAGCTATCAGATGTATGGACGCATCAGATTCCAACCTAGTGGTTTTCTCTCATGAAAACTATACTTCTCAGCTTCCACCTCAGTTATATTTTATGATTAAGGTCATTTTCCATGGTAAGAAAATTCATCGTTCCATTATGGATGAGGGAGCATCGACTTGAATCATGTATATGTCTTGATGGAAGGTGATTGGTTCACCTCAAATGAATCAATCGACCAACAAATTAAAAGGCTTTGATGGAAGGACATATAAACCATGTGGAATCTTGAATTCCCTGTAAGTGGAACATGAGGGAAAACAAATCTCGATTGAGAGAGAAGTTATTAATGGACCTCTTGATTATAATCTTCAACTCAGACGTACATGGGTTTACGCCCTACTTCCATATGATCTCCTTTCCTCATAAAGGTGGGATTATAGCCATAGATCAACTGAATTTCTTTGCCTTTGATTCCAATGTTACTATAGGTGTTCCCCTTATAGGGGAAAACCTACATTACTATAAACATATTGGAGCTGGATTATTGAAGGAATCATTGCTTATGGGGAATTCTTCCCTCCCCCCTCATCCCCCTTCCAACTCCTTACCTTCAGTTGGATATATAAATATGATATCATCCTCTACGATTCTAGCCGATCCATGGGTTGTACTAGATGAAACTGACATCCAAATTTTAGGTGATCAGATGCCACTTAGCCACGTTGAGCAAGATTATGAAGCCATCTACTCGGCTTGTGTGACCCATAATTTTTCTTCGATCAATTGGGTAGATTGATATATATATTATGACATGCCCTTTGATCCTTTCTTGTGTATATTCTCAACCGACGAAAGCATCATGGAGATCATGATTTCAGAAGCCATGTCATGGGATGAGAATCACCATTGTTTCTCCCTTCCCAATTACATATAAGTTAATCTAGGTAGTTTGTATCTACCTAACTTAATCAAATCCTCTACGAATTCCATTTCCATTCATGAGATCAACTCTAAAAAGAACCTCTTGAATATCTAAGAAACCATTCCTATCGATATTTTGATTAAACCAAGAATAATCTAAAATAATTACATCAGAGCATCTTGTTATTCATCTGAAGTGGAGACCTATTGTTTTATGGAAATCAAACCTATGGATAGATAAGTTTTGTTAAGTCTCAATTTTTCCTATTTTTTTACACCTTTCCCAAGCCTTACCTCCGCTATTTTTGAACTCCTTTCGCCCCTAATTATGCTTAGTTCAGCTATATTGTTTAGTTTTGGCTAAAATGGTACTATAAGCTTAAGTTATGTCAAATTAACATAAAAAGTGTCATTTTCCCTTGAATTTGAAGTATTCTTTGATCTAGTTGTATATTTATTGAATTACCAATCCAACTGATCTAGAACTCATGTGCATATTTTCTTTGATTTGAAACAAATCCATAATTTCTTAGAGACAACTTGTGTGGCCACATTTCCTATAGAAGCTCTAGATTTCCTACAGAAGCTTCAGAATTCTGGCAGATGCCTCAATTTTCTCCAAACACCGATTTCCTATAATTGTTTTGATTTCCTCCAACGAAATTGATAGTTGACTATGTTCTACTTATTGTCAGATCTAATAAGAACATGGGTTTTGTGGGGAATTTGTTTCACATGGAGGCTATCCTATTGGCTGCTTCGAATATCCTTCTAAAACAACCCAAACCTACATGTTCCTTCTCATGACCACATGAGAAGGCAACTTCAGCTATGTAATAGAAATCATCCAATCCATGCTTTCAGTCATGGATTAGACTCAACAGAAGCTAATTTTGATGATCTGGACCTGTAATGTTGGCTGATAGCTTACATTAGTAATTTTCCTCATTCGATCCAAATATGGGATTTTGAGATTGTATAAAATAAGATGTATCTCATATTGTAATGGGTTATTGGGTTGGGATTTCTACTAATAAGCAGTATATCATATTGTACTTGGCTATATATTTTCATATTAATACAATATTATATTCTGTAATATTCCCAATTTTCTACAAGGTAATTGGAATGTAAGAGTTCTTAATTTTCATAACTAATTAAGTAAATAAGAGGGTGAAGGGACCCACAAACCCCATAGATGAATAAAATCCACTTTTTATGTGTGTATGTGGATATTTTAGATCTAGATCTACACTATGGAGTAGTGGAGTAGCTTCTTAATATGAAAGGAGTGGAGATCATGTCTCATTTATGAGATAGATCATTGGGGTTGAAGCAGTCAAATAAGATCATGGAAGAAATCAAATGTAATATCATAGAGCATTCATAATGAGATGATGGAGGAAGTGGTGCATTTAATGCACACATGATGGAGAGGGTTATCATTACATGCATACATGATGGAGATCATGGAGAGACAACACAGTCAACATGGAGACCTATGTTCACATGTACAATGCAGTTATGAGGTGGGCCAAGGCATGGGAAGGTTCACTAACTATATAATGAAGATGAAGGCAACATTAGAGGCAGGATTTGTATTATGGAATTTTGATCTATTTAGATCTAGATTTTTCATGTGACATTTCTATGCACATTTATGTCATTTAGCTAAGTCTGTAGTGTTTTTTAGCAGAGGGTGTTTCCAAGCAGAAATCACACCCTTACCCACAGGGGAATGGGTGCCACACTATTCCTACTCTCTATAGAACACATACACTTACAAATTAAGCATTTCTGAAGAAGGGTTTGAGGGGAGGAGGTTGTATTCAGTATTTCAACCGAGGAACTAGTGAAGGATTCTTCCTTTCACCTTGTAATTCAAGATAATCCTTCCAGTGCTTCAAATTTGTATCAGGCATAAGGAAAAACATATCACACCTCCATGTAGTAGTAGTATCTTCCAGGATTTCACATTCCATTCCTGTAGACCCATTGGAGGAGTGAAGTCTCTAGAACTTTAGCTAGAAATCCTATGAGGGGTATTCCTCTCACTTTGTACTCATCAGATCCATCAGTCTTAAGATTCACAGCCACATATTGTAGTAGGAATCATCCTATCCTTCTTATACAATGAATTTTACCCATGTATTGTGTTTATAGCAGCTGCATCTTGAGGAGGAGGAAGAAGGAGCAATATCTCAAGCTTCTAGCTTAAAGATTTGAAGGAGGGATCAAACCTCAAGCTTAGATATATTTGTACCACATATTGCAGACATATTTTGATCAAATCTAGCTTTAGATATGCATAACCCAGTAGTCAAGGGATCAAATCCTAGGAAGGTAAATTTCTAATCTTCTTAGATCCATAATTCCTTTCTAGGTTATCTTGGGTTTCCATCACAGTGCCTAGATCTAGAATCTTGGCATCATCAGAGCTCCAGAGCACCATAGATCTGCATTTATGTTTCATCCAACAAATGTAAAATCATCATCAACTGAAGGGACAATGTAGTATTGATCTTCCAACAGCTCCAGTTATGCAGTGCCTACTTTGGCATGTTTTCATGGTCATGCTAGGCCACTTTCTTTGACTAGAGTGCTTCTATTGTATGCATTGTTGTACTTATCCATCTACACATAATAAAATGGCTCACCTATTTTATGTATCTATGTGTTGATCATAATCTTATGTGTACATAATCTATTGTTTCAAATATTGTGTTTGTTTCTTACTACATTCTCCCTTTCGGGATATTACAGTGGTATCAAAGCATGATCTTTGGATCATATTGCAAAAATTTTTGACAACATATGAAAAGCATAGAATATATATATACTATGGAGGGATTAATTCTTGCTGCATATTTATTTAGAACTATGAAGGATCTCTCCAAGGAGATCAATGAAATGAAGAAATAAATGCAAAGAGAAACCTCAAGAAGTTTTCAGAATGAAGAAGGTCCCAGTACTTCTTATCAACAAAAAAGAAGACTGAAGAGGCATCGATCTCCTCAAAGATCTAATATCCCCACTTTATTTGAAGAAGGTGACTGGTATAGAAATGAAGAAAGAAGAAATATGGATCCTGAGACTCATGAGACTTTCAGTCTATATCTAGAAGAGTACAAGTCCCAATATAGAGAATTCAGGGACAATCTAACTCATCAACAATTCTTCAAACTAAAATAAGAAAGAATATACTACAATAGAAACAGAAGAAAGAGGCACAATAGATTCTATTTTCATACATTTGATGGATCTTCCTCAATCACTAAAAAGGCTTGGAGGAAAAAGTTGGATGCATTCTTCAGGCTACATCCTGTAACTGAAAGAGAGGTTGTCCAGATTGCAACACTTCATCTTCAAGGTGAAGCCAATGATTGGTGGTTTGGTCACATTAAGCATGCAAAGGTGACTAAATATTCAAATTTCTTTCAAAGGTTAAGGAAGAAGTTTGATAGAAGAAAACCAGAGAAATTTCACAAAGAAGAATTTCCTAAGAAATCAAAAGAGAATGTCATTCTTGTTACTCTGGACAAAGAGGCACTACATTCACCACCAGCTGTAGAAGTACTTGTATCTGGAGGAGAGAAACATGCATATTTGAAAGGTATTCTTAAGATCTTGACATACAGAGTCCCATGCATGATTCAGGAGATGCATGGGGAAGAGGAGGTAGATTGCAGCACTGGTACATTGATAGAAGAGCAGCCATCACTCTTGCCAACATTTGGATAGATCATTGCACCGAAGGAAGGAACCCTTGTGATCTTGCAAGATGTTTCTGAACATCAATTGAACCAAGTTTTGCAATCATTTCTATCCCATATTTTTTCAGAACCTCTTATTGAAGCTTGTGGGGACATGTCATCAGGGCCATTGCATAACCAAGGGTTATAGCAACATGCTGATTTGAAGTAGAAACCTATCACTACGCAGAGGACCCTTGATATGATCAAGGAAAAGATGAAGAGCTATCCTAGTTTGTCATTGTTGAGCTACACTCAACCCTTTGAGTTGAAGTGTGTAGTTTCAGAAGGTGGGATGAGTATGATCTTATGTACAATGGCTGGCTATGAGTTTAGAATTGTGCCTTACTTTGAGACAACATATACAACATTGTTAATGAGCAACAGTGATGAGAAGAGGACCCATTCATTGGTGGAGAATTCCAATGGAAGCATCATTCATGAAGCATTGGAGAGTCATATGATAGATGGTAGACATCTTGAGATGGGAAATCTTTTCCCCTTTCAGGTTGACACTTTCTCAATGAGCTTCTCACCGCTCAAAGAGAGACTTCTACCTACAACATATTCAGAACCTTATGGGTTTTGGAGGGCCAATGATGAGAGGATATTATGGAGAGACCTCGTCGAAGGTGCACTTCAACAAATCATAGATTGCAAAGGGCTTCAACAGTTTGAGGAGGTTGGCATCCTACAATGGGAGGGTACCAAGTTTTTGCAGAATGAGATCCATCATCCACATTGGGATGAATGGTTGTTGATGTGGATCAAGGGGTTGCAAAACCACTTACAGAACTATGAGACAAGCCAACAAGAAGCGTGGATGCACTGGTTAATTTTGGGTGAGTATGGATACTACCCAACATCTCACATTTCCAGGATCCATGCCATATATATCACTGATGACATGCAAAATCAGGAGGCATGGCTGTGTTGGTTGTTGATGAGAGATTTTGGACACATCATGATGTATCTTATGTCCATGTATTTGCTTTTTTTTGGGATATGTCTCATGTCTTTACATATATTTCTGTTTGGGATATATCTCATGTTCGTGTACGTACTTGGGTTTGGGAGAAAGAATAAGTCTCACATGATGTGGCATAGAGGAGCTTATATGTATTGTTTTAATGAGACATTCCACATGTCCATTAGTATGTGGTTGCTTCATGACTTGCATCATGATGATGTAAGGAGGCAGCAAGAATCCTTGGTTCTTTGGTTACTATTGGGAGAGTATGGGCTGATTTATTCCCATACATTGCATGATATTGATGGAGGATGGCAAGATGAGGCCTTACAACATTGGCTTATGTTGGGGGATTTTGGTCATTGCACTTCGTATGATGATGATGTGAAGGGGAAACAAGATGCATTGTTGTGGTGGCTTCTCTTGAGATAATATAGCCACTATATTTGGTACAATGATTATGTGGTGTGGCAGCAAGAAGAATTATTGTGGTGGCTTCTATTGAGAGAGTATGGCTCTCTTACTTTTTTTCATGATGATCTAGCATGGCAGAAGAAGGCTTTGCTGTGGTGGTTGTTATTGGGAGAATATGGTTTGACATTGTTCATGTTCATCCATATGCCTCTACTTATTTTTTTTCAATATGTTGATGTTATGTTTGGATCCTACATAGCCAATAGGGCTAATGATGAGAGCATTGAGAGATAAAATTTACTCTATGTATCATGGGTTGGAGATATAGTTCATGAGTTGGGAATTTTCACTCAGGGAAGAAACCACTTCATTTCATGTATCTCATGTATAGAGAAGATTTTTGGACATCATATGGTTTTCACTTGGAGGTTCATTGATGAGGATGGGTATCTAACTTTTCAGTTGGAGGCCATTCTAGACATTCTAGAGAGGTAGCTTTGGAGCTAGGCATGCATGAAACATTGTAAAAGATGGGGAGGCCTTCCATATGAGGATTCCATTTGGAGGGATGATGTTCGTTGTATCATTCAATTTTGTAGTTGCTTGAGGACAAGCAACATTTTGGTGGGGAGGACTGTAATATTTTCCACAGGGTAATTGAAATATTAAGAGTTCTTAATTTTCATAATTAATTAAGTAAATAAGAGGGTGGAGGGACCCATAAACACCATAGATGAATAAAATCCACTTTTTATGTGTGTATGTGGATATTTTAGATCTAGATCTACACTATGGAGTAGTGGAGCAACTTCTTAATGTGAAAGGAGTGTAGATCATGTCTCAATTATGAGATAGATCATGGGGGTTGAAGAAGTCAAATAAGATCATATAAGGAATCAAATGTAAGATCATAGAGAATTCATGATGAGATGATGTAGGAAGTGGTGCATTTAATGCACATGATGGAGAGGGTGATCATTACATGCATACATGATGGATTTCATGGAGAGACAACACAGTCAACATGGAGACATATGTCCACATGTACATCACAGTAATGAGGTGGGTCAAGGCATGGGAAGGTTCACAAACTATATAATGAATATGAATGAAACATTAGAGGCAAGCTTTGTATTATGGACTTTTGATCCATTTATATCTCGATTTGTCATTTGAAATTTCTATGCATGCTTATGTTGTTTAGCACAGGGTGTTTCCAAGAGGAAATACCACCCTTACCCACGCGGGACTTCGAGTGCCTACTCTGGGAAGGTATTCTAATCTATTATTCATCTTCATTGGTGCCACATTGTTCCTACTCTCAACAGAACAAATACAATAAAAAATTGAGCATTTCTGAAGAAGGGTTTGAGAGGAGGAGGTTGTTTTTAGTTTTTCAACTGAGGAACCAGTGAAGGATTATTCCTTTCACCTTATACTTCAAGATCAGCCTTCTAGTGCTTCAAATATTTATCAGGCATTAGGAAAATAATATCACACCTCCATGCAAAAACATTCCCTTCCAGTATTGCGCATTTCATTCCTATAGATCCATTGGAGGAGGGATGATTTTAGCACTTCAACTATAAATCCTATGAGGGGTCTTCCTCTCACTTTGTGCTCATAAGATCTATCAGTGTTGAGCTTCATAGCCACATCTTTTTGCAGGCATTATCTTCTCCTTCCTATACAGCACAGTTTACCCAGTTGTGTTTGTAGCAGCCGCATCTTGAGGAGGAAGAAGGAGCAAGATCTCAAGCATCTAGCTTAGAGATATGGAGCAATCAACCCTCAAGCTTAGATATTTTTGTACCACATATTTCAGCCATATTTTGATCAGATCTAGCTTCATATTTGCATAACCCAGCAGTCAAGGGATCAAACCCTAGGAGGGTAAATTTATGATCTTCTTAAATCTGGAATTCCTTTCTAGGTTATCTTGTGTTTCCATCAGAGTGTCGAAATCTAGAATCTTGGCATCATTAGAGCTCCAAAGCACCATATATCAACATTTCCATTTCATCCAGAAGCTATAAAATCATAATAAACTAAAGGGACGTCGCAGTATTGAGCTTATAGTAGCTCGAGTTACGTTGTGCCTACTTTGGCATGTTTTCAGGGTCATTCTAGGTCAGTTTCTTTGGCTAGAGTGCTTCTATTTTATGCACTGTTGTACTTATCCATCTCCACATAATAAAATGGCCCACCTATTTCATGTATCTATGTGTTGAGCATATTATTATATGTACATAATCTATTGTTTCAAATATTTTTTTTTGTTTATTACTGCATTCTCCCTTTCGGGATATTACATGTTATGTCTACTTTGTTGAGAAATCTCGTCGAGTTTTGAAGGGATTGTGAGTGAGGGAGGGCCGCCTTCACTCACAACTCTTGCAGAACAGTGTGTGTGTATTTAATTATTATTTTTATGCAACAATAATTCGTTTACACAACTAATTCACTCTTTCTAAAGTTGAACAATAGTTTGTTAACTGATTAAATGATTAAGTTTCTTATGTTAATTTTTTAATTAAATTTGATCAAATCTTTGATTTGTGTTGTCTAAGTTGGTTTCTTGATTTTTTTAATTTGATATTTTATCTTTTCATGGTAATTATCAACAAAACCAAGAGTTGTAGAGGGATGTTGTAGTCCACTCCATAGCCTTTGCTACTAATTATTGATGCAGGAAAGAGGCATTAGTTGGTGTGTGTATGGATAGTTAATTTATGAACAATTGTAGTAATAAGCCTGCATATATTTTGCATAGTATCTCACAAGCTTACCTACCTTGGGTTCACAGTTTATGATTGGAAAATTATAAGTTTATAATTTGACTCAATATTTTGGCGTCGTTGCTGGGGAGGTGCTAAGGGATGTTACTGAAAGTGTTTTAGTTTGATTTTTTTGATTTTTTTTTTGCAGGACTGGAGGAGTCGAAGTGATAAGATGTAGGGCAAAGCCCACGCACCCACAAAGGTCAGAAAATTGCCAAAGCCATGTCCTGATTGTTTGGTAAGTAGAGTTTTTGAATTTTTTTGTATAATAGATGAATAGGGTCCAATATTTTCAAATGTTTTTCGTGGTGGTGTGAACACTACTTCATTTACTAATACCTTTGGCTAGAGCGAGAGTCGAAAATAAGTCAACAAAAAATAAGAATCCATCTGAGAGATTACGTAGTCTACGAGCGGGTTATATTTTCCACAACAAATTCCTCTGTTGGAAAGTCTTCTATTGTTGCCCATCTCAAGTATCCCCTTACAAGAAAGACAACATATCTACTTAATGGTCAGACTGAAGAGGAATTCCTCGTGAACCCTCTCATAGAACCAGAACTCCAGGCCATTGATTCTAAAGAATATGTAGCCTTCCAAGGTCTCACTTTTTCTTGGACTGATATCGCTCATCTAGAAGGCACTGATGAGAATGAGGAGAAACTAGTCACATTTGAATTTCATATTAAGGAAACTGTTGGAGCTACTTAGATGAAAAACATTCCTCCCTTAGTCTTGCCTAACTTTCGTGGTGCCTCTAGTGAAGACCCTCATGCCTTCCTATTTGAATTCAATTTACTATGCAGAAGTTATGATTATTCTTCAATGCTCAGAAGCTGAAGTTATTTCCTACTACATCGAAGGATGCATCTCTCAGGCGGTTTATGGGTTTGGCATAAAATTCCATTACAACTTGGGATGAAATGAAGAAGGTGTTCCTAAAAAAATGCCAAGACTATTGTAAGACTAGGGATCTCAGGGAAGAAATATTTGGCATGACTTAGAAGGAAGGGAGAGCTTTGAAGATTTGGTGGAAAGATTCCAATATAACTTAAAAATATCTAAGATGAATCAATTGGATCAAGAGACCAAGAGAACCATTTTTCTTAGGGAAATCAAATCAGAGTATCTGGAGGTCTTAAATTTAATGGGAGCGGGTGATGTATCAAAGCTGAGCTATGATGATGTGTGTGAGATTTGTATAAGATATTCCAGAGGAAATTACAAGGTTGGAGGAGGGTCAAGAGACACTTCTTCCAATCTTGTAAATCAATTGTTGGAGCTGGAGTAACCTGAGATGAAATGGGTAATTTATTTGAAAATTTTAAAACTGATATTCTTAGCACTTTGTCTTCACAATTGGATGTTTTGCAGGCTAAGAAGAAACAAGAAAAATAGGATGAACTGGAGAAAGCCTTGGCTGTATTCTGCTCCAAATGCAGGAAGAAACATGCTCTAAGGGAATGCCCTGCTGACAGAATAGAGGTATGTCAAATTTGCGAAGCTGAGCATTCCACTAATCAATGTCCTTCTCTGCCTGAAATCAAAGTAGCATATATAGAAAATCAAGAAGTTTTCAATGCACTTTATGCAATGGAACCTCAAAAACCATGGCAACCACGCCTTGGAGGTATGTCACAATCGCATTTTCAATTTCCTTATGCTCAAAATCCGATGTGGAATGTTCCAATGCCCTGGAAGCCTTGGACCCCTCAACAACCTTGGCAGGGGAGCTATTCTTACCATGTTGCACAAAGTTTCCCAACTCAAAATGTTTATCCTTTGCAGCCCACACCACAACAAATGATACAACCGCAACAACAGCTTCAATTGACTGCCCCACCAAATCAACCTCGTCCCACATAGCTACCTGCTCATACAGCGTCTAACCCCAAAAATAAAACCATCCAATCCACTCACAATATTGGATTGCTCACTTATCCCACTTTTCCTACGTACTGTATTGCACCGCAGCCATTGTAGGAAAATTATGTTCCTGTGTTACGGGAATTTGCGTACCGTTGCAAGAAATTTATGTTCACATCTTGTAGGATTTCCCTGTCTTGCTTCTGAGGAAATTAGAAACTTAGATTGTGCCCTAGATTGTTTAATATTACTACATTAGCCTATAACTAATGGGAATATTAAAGTTTGATTTTTTACAATGATAGGTGAATAAGTGGGTGGGGATACCCATAATACACTTTATTTTGAATAAAACCACTTCTCATGTGAAAGTGGATCATATTTTCAGCTGAATAAAGCACCCTAAGGTGTGAATAGGGGCTAAAACATATTGATTGGGTCAAATTTGACCAAATATGCAACGTTGTCATGGAGGAGTGGCCATCAATGAGGCACAATGCAGTTTTAGATGGAGTTGTTTAGTATGAAAGGAGTATTTTCAATGAAGGTGGTTTAGGGTTTGTAAGCGCTCAACTTATAAAAGGAAGAGGATAACATCATGAGAAGGTTGTTTATGATTAAAATATTTCTGAATATATTGTCTATTTAGCCATATATCATTCTCTGGTTGTTTAGCTGAGAATAGTGCTATTTAGCACATGGTATTCTTGTTTAGGAATTCCATTTTCTTTGCTTGAGAGGCTTCTTGGGAGAGTTTGTACTACATTTTCCACTATATATATGAAGGCCAAGCTTCTTGTTCCAACTACAATGTAGATCTTATTTAGGGTTTGGTTGTCTTTGCAAGATGCAACAAGTGGAGGCTAGATCTACTCAGATCTAGATCATTTTAGTGCCCTTTTTTAGTGGAGGAGGTTTCTACTCCATTGGGAGGAGTGTATTGGAGTGCTTGGGCATAATTTTCATATCTTTGCATGTGGCCAACTATTATCTAAACACTAAAGCATATTTTCCCTTCCAGATCCACATTATTCCTATAGGTGTTGTTGCACAGTGTTTTGGTACATCAGTTGGAGAGCTAGTTTTCAAGTGTTGGGGATCTACCCTCCACTTTGAAGATCTATTGAAGGAAGATCTATTTCTTGTCATATCAGATCTGATATGAATACTTGCACGCTTTAGAATTTCTGAATATTTCTGTAGATCTGCAGACTTAGATCTTATATCTACTGCTTATACTTGGTGTAATGATGAAAACCCCAGGGGGATCTGAAAGATGAGCCTTTCTTGTATATGGATCTATTATAGATCTGAATTTTCATGCACAGATCTGCTCTAGATCTGAAATGTAATAAAAAACTATTGTAGCCTAATAAAATAATGTTGTCAAGGCATTTTCAGTCAATACATGTGGTTGCTACACCTATTTTGAGGGATTTTCTTCATTGGTGTCTTGTATTTCTAGCTATGCTTCTTATGGGCCTCATTATAAATCTATTTTTGTATTGTAAATACTTTTTAAGAGCCTTTTAATTAGCCTCCTGCTTTGATTTAGATGAACTGCGTTATTTTCCTGCATATCTGCATGTATTGCTGCATTTTCCCATTTTGGGATACTACAGTGGTATAAAAGCATCATCTTGGCACAACCTATGCATTCTAAGAAGCCAACATGTCTTTTCAAGAAAAGAAAATACAGAAGAAGAAGTTTTATTACACTTAAGACAAAAAAGACAAGGGTAAAATCCCTTTATCTGGAAGAATGAGAGGGAAATATTTCTCCAAAAATTTGTTCCAAACTCTGCATGAGATTAAAAGAGAAATCAAAGAAATGAAGAGGGAAAGACATGAAGGTCGCTCAAGAATATCTTTACATGAAGAAATCCCTAGTTCTTCAACTTATGTGTGCAAGCACTCAGCTACACAATCAGATCTACAACGTTATTCTATGCCTAGATTTACTGCAAGAGTGATGAAGGAAGAAGATGAACCAAAGGAGGAGACTTTGAGTGAATATCTTTAGGAGTATGAATATCAATCTTGGAGAATCAAGGAGCACTTAAGTTTCCAAGAGTTTTTCTAGATAAAGGAGGAAAGGAGATCCAAAAAATACAATAGAAGGAGAAGAGGTAGATTCTTTCTACCAAATTTCGATGGATCCTCCACATGCACAACCAAGGATTGGATAGATCAGCTAGACTCATATTTTGATCTACATCAAGTTTCAAAATAATAAGCCCTTAAACTAGAAGCACTACATATCAAAGGTAAAGCTTATGCTTAATGGTTATTTGAATCCTTTTCATTAAAGAATGCAAATATATCTACTTATGCAAGATTCACTAGGAGATTAGTGAAGAGATTTGATGTAAAACAAACTGAAACATCTTTGATTGAGCTAGAAAATCATGAGCATGAAAAACCCTTGCATGATTTGGAAAGATTAGTTAGGCCAACGCCACTTCTAATTTCTATTTAAGGGGATAAAAACTTGTGTGATACTTTTCCAAAGGCAAGATCCCCATTGCATGAAGAGATTTCTTCTCAAAAGGAAGTCATGGAGATTCCTCTTTCAAAGGAAGACCAAGATCTAAGGACTCTCATTGATAATGAGCTATTCTCAAATATTTATGAGGAGAAAGAAAAATAGGGCAGTAACAGCGTTGTCACTTCAAAAGAAGAAAAATCACCCCATGAGAATGGAAATGAAGTTATAGCTTCAAGGGAAGGAGCTTTTGCATCTTTGCAATTGTTTCCCAAGGAGCATCATGTGATAGTAGTAATGGAAAATAACACCTTGATCCAAGGAGGAGGAGGAGGGATGGATCAACATCCAATGATGAGGAGCATGCACCATTGTTTATTTCAAGGGGTTTCTATTCATGAGAAGGAGACTGAATTATGCAGCAAAAGGAGGGACACATCATTCCACTCACTTATGTAGTCTACTTCAGATCTCGATATCTCTTTACATGAAGGCATTCCACCAGGGATACCCCTTGATTGGAAGAAGAATAAAGTGTTCTCTCAACTTGTTGCAAAAATGACATATTTGGCTAAGGAAGGAGCCTTGGGAGAAGCTAGCATAGTGCTGAGAACCATTTATGGGTTCCAGGGAGAGATGAGAAAATTTCTAAAATTGACATTGTTATCTCCCACTCATTTATTTGCACTGGAAAATATGGATTTAGAAACCTGTGATGACATGAGCATGGTTTCAAATGGCCACTCCATAGTCTTGAGGCATCAAATGATACTTCCACACATGAGAAATATTTCTGAATATGACAAGAAGGTATTAACACTCTTGTATGGATGGGCCAAACTATGTAAGTTTTGGAAGAAAGAGACCTCTCAAAAGGAAGTTGAATTACATGAACTTAAATCTTGTCTTGAGCAAGATTAGCTGCAAGAGAGGTAGCAAATATGGAGCTACAATACTCCAACATGTGACTTTGGCATTGAGCATGTCAAAGAGGAGAATGATGATGTGATAGCTACTTGATTTCAGAATTCTATAGCGTTTTCATTGTTGGGAAGCCTAGATCCATATTGAGAGTCCCAAATCTTGGTAGAATATTCCAAGAACCTCTTCACATGTAAGGTTCTTGATGGGAAAATGGAATATAGGAGGTATAGAGTGGTTTATGGAGTAATTTAATTTCATGATCAGATCTATTTGACTAGAGAATCATAGCTTAAAGATAAACTACTATATGCAGCCTATGATATCTTGCGTTCTAATCCCACTAGTTTCATTAGAACCTACCACACTATTTTGGAGGGATTCATGTGGGAAGGCTTCAAAGAGGAGATGCATAATCATATGAGGAAGTGCATGGATTATCTGGAGGGTGAGAGGGGACATAGATCTTGGGAAGATTTACCATTACCACCTCCTTATTATTTGGGTGTGAGAAGGAGCTCATCCATGAGCCACCTCACTGATTTAAACCAAGTGTATGGTAAAGAATGTATTTCTAAACATCATGGTATGTTTACTATATACTTGCATATTCTTACCACACATGTGCAGGGAATTGCTCCAAGAAGGGGCACTCTTCCTTATTTGCTTTATGAGCTACTTGGAGTCATGAGCAATGATGATGTTGATCACTCCCTAGGAGATTTTGGGGAGATTATGTATTCTTTTTGGTGTGCCACATTGACACCCAAACATCATACACCACTCCAAGTGTATGAGGAGAAACCTTGGTAAAGGATATGCTTTTTTTATCTCATGATTCATTTGATTATTACTTGTATTATTTTACCATGTATATGTAGGCCATAGCTCCTAAGAGGAGTGTTATTCCATACAAACTTCATGGCCAACTTTGGGCCATAAAAATTTCTGAACATGGCCACTCCTTTAGAGGACAAAGGGAGATTCTATTTCATGATGGGTGATTTCCTAAGGCACCAAATGTATCTCACACTTTTAGCCATGGTGAGATGATATGGGCAACAAGTAAGTGGTGGGTGTTGGGGTTCCCGTGTTTTGGCCAGTTAGGAAAAACCAAAAGACAAGACAACATCAAAACCGCTTTGGGATCTCAGGATCTAGCCCTCCTGGATCCAGAGAGGGATCTATCTATAAAGGTAAATAATATTGTGTCTTCAAAGTTCAATTTAAGGTCTTAGGCTAGTTATAGAGCACAAGGGTTTGTTTTGTTTGTTTGGTTGGACAAATGTGTTTCATGTGGCATAGATAGAGCATGGGAATCTACAATCCATTGGGAAATGGAGTCATGTGAAAGTCCCAAAAGTTCTGACTGAGAAGGAAGGGAAACCAAAGGGAAAATCTAACTTGGACAAGGATCTGTTGAATAATATAGGTGAAATGGGATGAACATTAAGGACTAAGAGTGAAAAACAAGCTGAACCCTTTCACAATGGCTTAAAAGATTCGGGGAATGCCCTATTTCCTCCAGTAAGCTCACTTGTTTGGACTTAATCAATATGAACACTCAAAGGAAAGAGAAATGTAGACTAAACCTTCTTTAATAAATTATAGGATTTAGGGAACGCCCTATTTCCTCCTACAATTTTACTGCTAAAGGTTCAATCAAAAAAGACATACAATTACATTCAAATAAGAGGGAACACCTTAGACATATAGGACTACAATTATGGGGACCTTTAACACAATAATTACAATAAGAAATAGAGGGTATGATTGAAACAGACCTCACTGTCAAATTGAAAGCATTAATAATCAAAGGGAGATTTCAGATATAATACTCAGTGGTAAAGAAAGAGGGAACGCCTAAACAATATTTAACAGAATTAAATTAACCATTTATAAAACAAAACAAACTGATTATTTAAGAGAGTTGTTAGACTACCCTGTCATAATTCAGTAGTAGAAAACATATAAACAGTGAAGGATAAATAGGTCAGAGGTGCTTCTAAGATACATTTCACTGCCTAAAATTTTTATCCTACTATAAATCAAAGCATAATGGAACAGAGTGATAAACGAGAAATAAAATTAACTATACAAATTACTTCACCATAACCAGGCTCAGGGATCCAATGGTCCAACCTCCTTCATCAATAGAAAATACAGAGACTTCCACACTCTTTCAGAACACCAGTGCTTCTTCAAAGAAGCAATATGTATTACTTTAGAATTCACAAAATGCCAACCTTTTACAATGAGACTTCAAAGAGTCTTTATAGGAAAAATGAGGAAAATTAGGTGAGGGAAGTTTTAATGATCATTCGGAGATAAGAGAGAGAATTTGAATGCTCCATGCTGTGTCATAAACATAACATTAAATGTAGACAGGATCAATAACTTTGTAGCTTGTTGAGACCATTTTTGATATCATAGAAATCACCCACAGGGTGTCCTTGAGAGGAAAAACCATCTGGAGTGGCACTGTTATCTTCTTGGTGTGAGTTAAGTGAAGAATGGGCAATGAGGACTACCATGCTTCTAAATAACTACTTCTGACAGTTTGCAGTAGCTTCTTTGGTGTAATAACTGCTTGGCATGCCTTTGAGCGTGGAGATGGGCCACTGTCTGTGTCAATCAACATTCCGCACTAATAACTGCTCTGTGTCTTTGAACTTCAACCTATTTTAACTATGTTTATGTTTTAACTTTGCTTGATTGCTCAATCTGCTTCTGTACTGATACCCTTTGACTTTGTTTTGTGGCCCTGAGATTACCATCTGAACCTTTGTGTCACCTTTGTGACTGTAAAACATTAATTCCTTCATTGGCCATGAAAAAACTTGTAAAAACATGATAAAAATGTTAAGAAATCCATGTGGTCTTGGTTAGATTGCTTGTAAAGGCTCTGGGGCGGTGGAGGAACATTAAGGAGGAATGTGATTGCAGCGGAAAATGGATGAAAAACCTGGCAGAGCAACTAATTAGGTCAATGGAGGTTTGGGTGTGAGGATGAACATGGACCGTTAGATCAGGATGATCTACAGTGGAGATCACTCGACGGAGACATTGGGGGAACAGAGAAGAAAAAATGTAATGATATCACGATATAACGTGGGCCATTAGATTAGGATGATCTATGGCTATTATTTAAAGTGAAAATGATGTTGCAGGGAAGGATAAGTGGTATGGCGGAAAACTGGTAGCGATTTTCGCGAAATGAAATGGGGGGGAGGCGGTTTTAGATTTTGGAACACGATATAGGTTAGCATTCGACACGTGGATTTCTAAAACCACCTTTATCACGTAAAATTTTTTCACTGTGGGAAGGGCTCAAAAATTACGTGATATGCAATGATGGCCATCGAATGATCGTCGGGAGATCGAACGGTTGTGGGAGAGCGCGAGTTAAATGAGGGCTGCCGGATCATGATAGAGATCAACGACAAAGATTAAAGATGGGTCGATGATGAAGGGCTTATGAACGGAGCATGATACGATCTCAGCCTTCGGTTCTTGTGGATTCGACAGCTGAGATTAAATCGGGAATTGGCATCGGAGAAGACATAAAAAAGGGACTAAGCCTTTGCGTTTTTCCGATGTGATGGAGTGATGCGACGTGGGTCGTCCGATCTAAAGAGAGATCGATGGTGGAGATAAAATCAGAGGTCGAGACAGTGGAGGCTCATGTGATGGAATGGCATGATGTGATGAAATGCTGGCTGTTGGATCTGGAAGAATGAATGGCTAGGATTAAATCGCATCGGAGAAAAGGAAAGAGGCTAAGGCACCGAGGTCTTTGAGTTTGCGATGTGCGATTAAGCGCTGGTTGTCGGATTAGATGAGAGATCAATGGTAAGGATTAAATTAGTGGGGAGATGATGAAAGGCTATGGGTAGAGCACGATGAGATCCTGGCTGTTAGTTCTTGTGGATTCAACGGTCCAAATCAAATCAGCAGATCGGAGTGATGAGTGAAGCGAAGAACCAGTAGAGCGATGTGATGGAACACTGGCCGTTGGATCTAAAAATATCGATGGTGGAGATCTAATCGGTGACCAGTGGAAAAGTGAAAAGGGGAAAGGAAAATGTGAAGCACAATTGAATCCTGGCCATTGGTTCTTGTGGATTCAACGGTCAGGATCAAATCGAGGATCGGAGGAGAAAGGGCTCATCGCATCAGAAGATTTGAATAATAAAGGAAAATTCAGGAAAAAGGAAGCTTCGTTTTTGATTAGCGATAAGGTCTAGCACTTGGTTATGGCTCTAGGTCTCATGCAGAAAAGGGGATAGGGCCAAGGCCGAAAGGGGCTTAAGGCCTTAGTGTAAAAATGAAGATTTTCAAGGATTTTTAAGGGTTTTTTTGATGAAAATGGAGGTTTCGATAGGGGTAAAGATGGGGTTTTAAACCTCATAAAGGGATTTCAAAAGGTTTGAAGGGGATTTGAGGCCTTTAGAGGCTAAATGGAGGGTTAAAATATGGAAATAAGGCTTTATGAAAATGGGGGGGGGGGGGGAGTGAAAATAGGCAGTTCCAGAGGCCTTTTGGGAAAGCTTTCTTTGGTGAATCAACATGGATTTAAGATGGAAAAAATAGTGAATATGAACCTCCAGGATAGGACAAACATAAGACTTCAAGGATGATATATTTTCAAAGGAAATAAATCTCTTGAAGGCTTGAAAACAAATTTAGCCACCACTAGGTATATCATAATTTATAGGTGGCTAACAGTGGCTCCACTTGGGGAGGACAACTTTCCCTTTGGGTGTCCAGAACCTCAGTAATATTTGGATTAAGCAGATCAGTGCATTTCCATTGGGCAGCAGTTTTTCTTTCCTTGATTGGTATTCTTTTGATCTGATAACCTTTGCAGCAACTTGAAAAAACTGCCATTCTTCAAAAGAACATCTCTACCTACCCATTCCAAATGTCCTAGAATTTTTTCTTCCTTTGAGTGCACTTGGACTGGAAAACTCTTTTTCCAACATTTTATTTTGCAAACAGAAAAATAAACCTATCTAATGCCACCCTTATTTCTCCATGAGTTCAGATTAATCAGTTGAACTCATAAGTTTCTCTACCTAAACTAATATCTGCCAGGATTAGACTGTCTGACAGATTTTCAATCTCTATATTCTATAACATAAATTGAAACACAGCCAAACCAAGATTATACTCTCTGATTTGTTGTGGGTCCATGGCATAAAGATAAGCTGCACATGAACTGAGACTAGCAGAAATTAAAACAAAACTTGGAAGGTTTAAAGATCTGAAAATCAAAACATTCTTCCTTCTTGTTATGACTCAGATTTTGAGTTTTTTAGAGTCAGCCTTCTTTCTTCATTTTAGCTCTAGTTTTTATCTTGTTAGAGCTGTTCTCTTTTACTTTTCTAGTTCAAATTTTGAGCATGTTAGAACCAGTTCTCTTCCTCTATCCTAATTTGTTCTACTGATAAGCCAAGATTAAACAGTTTGGCACATCTTCTTCACTATCCTATCAGCAGTAAATTTAAATATTCCCAATCATGATTAGGCTGTATGACTAGATAGTAGTGCTCCTTGAAGTAGTGGCATTTGAGCTTGCACACTTTCATATTTTCCTTTCTTTTTGTTATGGGGATATACCTTTTTTGTTTTATTTCTGCCCTCTTTTCTATTTTTTATTGTTTTTGTATTTTTCTTTCTCTTTTTCTTTATGCAAATGGTATGTACAATGGATAAAAAATTATGAAATAGGACTCTTGACAGAAATAGTGTTTAAGCATTCCACCATTGACATGACCTCCTAACACTTCTTCACCATTTAGTTCTTGTAGGAAAAATGCATTATGCCCTCTTATGGAATGAATAATGTAGGGCCCTTTCCACAGATTTTCAAACTTACCATGTTTTCCTTTCTCTTCTTTCCTTGAATCCCATTTGAGAACCACATTCCCAAATTGGAATTCATTTTCCTTAGTCCTTCTGTCAAATAACCTTTTGATGTTTTCTTGGACTTTTTGAGTTCTTTCATAGACTTCCTCTCTGGTCTACTGCGAATGGATGGTCTGGTTGATCCTTCTCTACATATCATTTTCCTCAACTTGAACTTCCTAAAGGAGTTTCATGACTGGAACTCCCAAGGATGTTGGGAAAACATCATCCATGCCATAGACCAGCTGATAAGGGGACATGTTGATTGAATTTTTGGTGGTTAATCTGTCAGCCCATAAGGCGTGAACAAGCTTACTATGCCATGCTTTCTGATTCTACTCCAATAACTTCTTGATGATGTTGATCAGGCTCCTTTTGGAAGATTTAGCAAGTCCATTTCTTGGGGTAATAGGCTGTGGAGTGGCCCAGGGTGATCTGATATTTATGGCAGAAATCAACCATCTTCTTGGATTTAAAGGCAGCAGCATTGTCTGTGATTATTTTTCTAGGACAACCAAATCTGGACAATATGTTGGTCTCAAGGAATTTAATAATGACAGAGTCAGTAGCATTCCTAGTGGGTATGGCCTTTATCCATTTGGTAAAATAATCAGTGGCTGTGAGGATCCATTTGTGCTAGGCTGAGGAAGATGGATGGATTTCCCCTATGAAGTCTAAACCCCATTGTTGAAAGGGTGCTTCAACACTAATAGGTTTCAAATGTAAGGGCAAGAGCTTTCTTCTACCATCAAAAATTTTCCATTTGTGGCAAGACATTCATAGTTTGTGGGTGTCCGGGAAAAGGGTGGGTCAATAGTAACCAGATCTGAGGATTTTGTTTGCTGTGGTATTCCAATTTAAGTGCCCTCCACATTCTCCTTCATGCATTTCACGCATGATTTTTCCAGCATAATTCTCAAGTAAACATTTTAGTAGTATCCCAACAACATTTTTCCAATATAAAACTCCATCTATCATACAATAATTTAAAGCCTTATTTTTTACAAATCTGGCTTTTGTTTTTGACAAAGAAGGAGGAGCATTTAAGTAAAGCAGCACATAAATGATATCAACATACCATGGAGATTTCATCAATGTTTCTTCAGTAAATGGTGTTGGGAACTCTTATGTTTCTTCCAAGGCATCAACCATATTCATATCTAGGGCTTTGAAGTTAGACTCAGCCATGAGTTTTGCTAATCCTTGTCCCTTGATGAGTTTGGTAGGCCTGATTTCTAAGTCATATTCAAGAATAGTGGCAATCCATTTTCCCCTTTTACCATCTAGGTCCTGACTTAGAATATCTTTAACTACAATGTGTGGCACAAAGGCAATGATATGTGAATGTAAAATGTACACCCTGAAATCCTTTAATTCTTTTACTAGAGCCAAGGTTTGCTTCTCCATGATGTTATATTTGAGTGGAGCATCTCTTAAGGCTTTACTGAAGAAGGATATAGGTTTTTCTTGCCCCAAGTTATTCTTTTGCAACAATACTACAGCTATTGTATGTTCAGATGCAAAGGAAAAGATATAGAAATCTTTGGTGAAATCAGGACTAATAAGGACTGGTGCTTGAGTAAGGGCTTGCTTTACCAGTTCGAATGACTATTTAGCTTGCATTGTCCATTTAACACCTACTTCTTTCCTGAGAATGTTAGTGATGTTTCTTAATAGCTCAGCAAGGTTGGGGATGAACCTCCTCAAAAAATTGATCTTTCCAATGAAAGACTATAATTCTTTTAGATTTCTAGGGTGGCTGATATTCAGTACGCCATCAATTCTTTTAGGATCTATCTTGATCCCTTCTTCAGAGATTATATGACCAAGAAGCTTTCCTTCTTGGAGGCCAAAGAGTGTCTTTTTGGGATTTAAAGACAAACCAAATCTTCCGCATTTCTCAAAAAATTTCCTTAAATGTTCCAAATGTTCTTCATCAGTTTTGGAGAAAACAATAATGTAATCAAGGTAAATGATTATGAATTAGCATATGCCTTCTGAGAAGGCTATGTCCATATCCCTCTAGAAGGTGGCCCCTGCATTCATCAACCCAAATTTCATTTTGACATACATGAATGTCCCCCAAGGTGTGGTAAAGGCTATTTTATGCTGATCACTTGGGAGGACAACACTTGATTATAACCCGAGAACACATCTAATAATGATATTCTTTTTTACCTGACTTCCCTTTGAAGAATGTGGTCCATTTTTGGCAAGGGGTAGTTATCTTTCAGAGAGGCTCTGTTAAGGTTCTTAAAGTCAATACATAGCCTGATCTCCCCTGTTTTCTTCCTGACAAATACTATATTGGAAACCCAGTCTGAGTATCTGAGAGGAACAATGATCCCTACATCATACATCTTCCTAATTTATTTTTCTACTACACGAAATAAAACAGGGTTTATCCTCCTTAATGTCTATCTGAAAGGTTTCTGGTTTTCCTTAAGAGGGATCTTGTGCTGAATGATGTTGGTGTCATATGATTTCAAATCTTTATAGTCCCATGCAAAAACATCTATAAACTCTTTGAGGAGTGCTATGTATTGCTGTTTTATGTGGGTAGGAAGGGTGCTAGACAACTTAATCATTTTAGGCTCAGTTGGGCTGCCTATGTTGTGCTCTTCCACATTAGTTTCCATGGTTTCTGTTTTTGGTTCCTTAGCCACATCGTTGAAATCAAAGATATGTTCTAATGGAGCAAGGGCTTTAGGTATGCTATCACCTTTACATTCTAGAACTTCGAGGTCCCTTTGGTTTGGATCATCAGATAATTTTTCTTTGAAAAGATGATCAAAATGTTTTATATCAGTAGGATAGGGGGACTCTATTTTAGGAATTTTTTCCCCATCTAAGCATTCTTTTTCATGGCTGAGACTTGGTGATGCTGTGGAAAACTCGTTTTTTGACTGCAGGAAATCTTCTTTATGTTTATCATTGTTAAACACCTTCCAATGATATTCGTTATCAGGCACTGCTAGTCTGTTTTTCACTTTTATAATAAATTTCTCATCGATTTGTGGTATTTGGTAATGACTAGTAGTAAAAGCCAGTTTGTTTGCCAAGTCATTTTGGGCTCTTATTATGAACATAAGCTCATATTTTTTAAACGTTTTCAGGAGCTCTAAAATAGTGTTTCTATATTCTCTGAGTATGGGGTTTTTGATTGAATATTCCCCTTTGATTTGTCTGATAATTAACTCAGAATCTCCCTGTACCGATATCTTTTTGGCCTTTAGCTCTTTAATTATGTGCAGGCCAAGGAGAAGGGCTTCATATTCTGCAATGTTGTTAGTACATGAAAAATCTAATTTGTAGGCATGTGCCTTTTTTTGTGTTATGTACTCATACACCAGGTCTTGCACTATTTTTTCTGCAAGAGCCATCAAAGCTCATTCTCCAAAGTGTTTCTGTTTCATTCTCATTTGTTTTATGTTGCTCTAGGCTGCTGGAAGTTGAGATATCTAGAGGTTGAGAGAAAGACAATTCTGAATGCTCCGGTGCACTAATTTCCTACTAATTTTCTTCCTTTGTTTGGGTGACTTCATCTTCATTGTATAAAATAAAAGAATCTTGATCTGAATGGGTGGAATAAACATGAGTGTTGTAAGGTATGTCCTTGCTGCTCACCATGTATTTCATGAGGGTTTCCCTATATAATCTTCTGGTTTGACCAAAAACTGGTATGGTGGCATAAGACATATCCATTTGAAGGGTGCCTTGAATCTTAGCTCCCCATGATCTGGACAAAAGAATGACATATTTTGGGGGAATTTCAGCTACTACCACATCCATTACAAGATTCTTGGCAGGAATTTGAGACAAGTTAACACACAAATATTTAATTAACCCCAAGCATTTGACCCTTCTGTAATCAAAGGAGTATAAGTCTTTATATGGTTTAGTAATATATAAGCCTAAGCTTTCCATTACTACCTTGGGCATAAGGTTGTGTGATGCTCCTGAATCTAGCATGGCATTGTGTAAGATTTTGTCATGTATGTTGAGACTGACATAGAAAGGAGGCACAACCCCTTCCTGGTATTTTCCTTCAATCTTGGGACCAAAACACAGCTCTGGCTTGTCATCTGTCAGGTTCAAAGTATTAGTATCAAGATTTATATTCAGGGCTTTTAGGACCTGGTTTTTGTACACTTCCCGAGTCACCAATTTAGCCAGAGGTATGTTAATTTTAATATTTGCAGTCTATCCCTCAAGGTTGAAAGGAACTATTGATTTTGTTGTATTTACATATTTTTTTTCAATTGAATTTATTTCAGCAATTATGATTTGCTGAGTTTTATTAGGCCTGTCAATCTGGGCTGTTTTAACAGGGCCACTAGCAGAATTACTAGGGAAACTCTGTTCCACATTTGGCTGACTAATTTTTTCTTTGTTTAGATCTGTTTTCTTAGCCAAAATGTTGGTTTTCTCTGTTGTTTTCTTAGGCTTCTTTTCTGTAATTTTCTTAACAACAGAGCTAGTGTTTTTGTCATTTGGACTATCTATGTTCCCTTTGATTCTTAGATCCTAGTGTTTGTGTACCTCCATGATTGCATTCTCAAACCCAAATCTAGAATCTTCATACTCCTTATATGTGTCTTCTTTTGGTTCTGAGGAGAAGAAACCTTTTTCTTCCTCAGTGAGGAAAACATCATCCCCATTGTCTGATCCAATCAAGTTTACATGGTTTTCTTCCAAACTTTCAATCTCCCTTTCTTCCTCTTGATCTACGTAGTTTTGTTGTAAGGGAGGTCTAATTTGCTGATCATTATCTCTTTGCCTATCTTGATTGTTTTCTCTTCTAAAGTTCTAGTTTTTGTTTCTATTTTGGAGGTTGTTTTGAGGTTATCTTGGTGGCACTCTATCACTCAATTTTATCTTTTCAAGCAGTCTCTCCATTACCTTCACTAGGTTTTCAATTTTGGTATTAGAGGATGAGTTTGAGGGTGCATAATCATCTTTATAAGTTACCCTCTTCTCTGATCTTAGCCTAGCTCTTTTTTCAATTAAGTTTGCTTCTACACTCACTGCTCCCTTTTGCATGTCTTCTAGGGTTGCATAATATCTTTCCCTTAGCTAATAGGTCATATCAGCATCGAAGCATTCAGGGTATTTTACCAAGGCCATGCCTTAGGGAGGTTTCATGTGAGGTGGAAGGGCATTGTAGATGTTAGCCCCCCTATGTGAAATTTTTGACAAGCAAATAGGGGGCTAAATTGTTCCTGAGCCTTCAAGGAGTGCATTTCCCCTGAAAACACAGTCTCCTTGAAGCCTCCATGTGCCTTCTATCCTTTGATAAGTTCCCCTCTGCTGCCTATCATAAAGCATATCTGTTTGTGAAGAAATACCCAAAGGCCCCCTTTTCCTTCTTATATCTTCCCTCCTTAGCTCCTATTTTGTTCTCCCTCATCTCCCCTTCTATTCCCCTTCTTACCTTTTCAAATCCCTTTTATATCCTCCCCCTACCCCTTGTGGGCTTCCTTCACCCTTATTCCCTCTATCGTTACTCTTCCTTGGCCTTGAAATGCATTTAAAAAAAAGGGGCCAAAACCCACTTTCCGACCTTGTAATAAGGCTTAGCCCCTTCCGCTGCGCCCTTAGCCCCCCCCCCCCTTTTTTTTTTCCATGTGCCCGCACCCTGGAACCAAGTTGTAAACCCTTTGATGCCTAGCGCAAAGCGCAGATCGTAGATTTCAGTCTTTATTTTAATGCCCGTCGCGTTTTTCATTTTTCGCGATCTACGCTCATCGCACTTTCTAACTTTGCAATATGCGCTCATCGAAATTCTGCCCCGTCGTGATAGCGCAAAGCGCAGTTTTGTTTGGTGCCACTCTCCGCCATCGCATTTTCTCCATTTGCGATTTTGCGATGCACACCCCGGCCTCACCTCATATGCATTTCCGTTCATTTCATACATTCTCGTTTTGTTTCTCCAAAGCCTAAAGTTACACCATTAATCCATCAAAGTGTATAATATATTTTCCGCCCCCTTTCCTATATTGCCCCACTGTTGGTCTCCACCGTTGATCTACATCTCCTGGTCATAATCTAACGGCCCTCAAGCATGTTTACACCAAACCCTATTAGTCACTATTTTCGCCATATCCACGCATATTTCACATTCATTTCATTCGAAAATATTGTTTCACCACAACACAGTGTTACTATTCTCCCGTCCCCCATAGTCATCCCTCTATGCATGGATTTCATCACCCAGTTCTGTGTTTTGCAGGGTTGTCAGATGGGAAAGGCCGCCATGATTACACAATCTTCATTACAGTGACAGGATTTAGCGGACAGAGCCATAAAAGAAGCAAGCAGAGAACTCAATGCACAGGAGATTAAGTTAGCAGAATTTCACATCAGCAGAATGTTTTCTTCCACGGAAGGACAGGGTTCCCATACTGTCTTTACTCCATGCCGTGCTCCAGTGAAGAAATTTCCGCCCTGACCACAGTCCTACACTACCAGAGCATTAATTATGCAACATGGCAGACCTCATTTTGTTCGTTTATTCACCCACAGTACCACAGAGTACTACTGCAGTCAGAGTACATCAGGACCATGTAAAGTAAATGGAAGCTGAAGAAGGTCACTCCTTCATTCCGAAAGGTACCAGGGGCAGATGCAGAAATTTAAAACAGAATGGGCTTCGGCCTTCTCCTTCTTTCTGAGCGTTAATAGTTCATTTAGTGCTCCACCTACCTCCTCGGCCCATCTTCTGCTATAAAACTCATGAGAAAACATTGTAAAGGTTGTTGATGAGATATCAGGGAAATGCAAGCATTTTCCTCTTGAGACAAGTTCTCTGTGTATAGTGTAAGATAGGCTGAGATATGATGCATTCAGACTGAATGTTCAAGCTATGGGCTATGATGTACCTAAATGGTGTTGTTTTTAATATGACAAGCATGTTTCTTTGGATCCTGATCTAAAGCAGCTGGTGACGTTTTCTTTTCTCTGGGTTTAATTCCATTTCATTTCATTCTGTTTCAGCTGGTAGGCAATAGAAGTATAATATAAGATTCATCCTTGATAGGTGCCTTATTATTTCCTGCTCTCCCTGCCTCAATGTTTTCTGCTCATATGTGTATCTGAATGTTTATTTCAGTTGATTTAACCAGTGTAGTGGATGATATTGCCTGCTCTCTGATGTATGAATTAATGAAATCTGTGTTTAGACGTTCTTGGTAGGATTTAGCTAGAAGGTTTGGGAACACTGGGGATTAGTGTTAGCCTTGTCCACTAGGATCTTTGCATGACTAACTAGTCTTTCTAAGTTCCCTGGTAATTACCTCTAATTCTGTCCAAGCAGACCTAGAGTTAAATGACCTCTAGTCTGATCTATAGACAGAGTTGGTTGGTTCTCCTCCCCTCATTGTCTTTCCTTAATGTACCATTCCACCAATTATCCTTCGAGATCCAAACGCTCTAGATGACTAGCCCAAATGAAAGCTTGCACATTGAACATAAATAAATCCTTTCTTGACTCCACAGCCTAATGGCTTTTATGTTCTCTGAGTTATTTGCCTCTGCCTAAGCTTCCTCTCTACTCGTCTTTGTCTCATATTGGTCCTTCTTTTCCTGATTCCCTCCAACCAAACACAAACAATCAAACAAACAACCTCGAGCCTATAACTAGCCTAAAATCTTATACTTTAAGCCTCAAAGACGTATCCTTTGACTCATATAGAGAGATCCCTCTCTGGACCTAGGAGGGCTAGATCCTAAGGTCCCAAAGTGGTCCTATGTTTTCTCATCTTTTGGTCTTTGTCAACCTGGCCAAAACATGGGAACTCCAACAGGATCTTCACTGGATCTGACATGCATGTAGTTAACAGTAGAATTTCTTCAGT